>JAFELL010001752.1:0-67167 GCA_019059645.1 Caranx melampygus
ACAACGGCTTCTTGGTGCCTGTCCTGGCTCCTGCCCTGCACAAGGTGTCGACACCTTATAGATGAAGTTTAAAAAAAGATCAATACCTCAAGAAGAATTCACAAAAATAAAATTCCTACTAGGCAGCAAACAACTTTTTGTGCATTTAGTGTTTAAATCTTTGATTTGTTGAGTATCAGTTACAGTTCAACTGTTAATACAGTAAATGCAGGTGAAGAAACACTATATGTCCATCTGAAGTGTATGGAGTAGTATACAGATGCAGAAAATGTAAATAAATGCTCAGAAAACACAGCAGATTCCCACTTGTCATACATGTAAGTTACCACTAGAGGGCAGATGTTAATGCTGTTTTCCAGTTGAAAGAATCAGCATCAGAGATTAGTAAATATGTCTTATCAGGATGTAGATGAAGCTTTAACGATGATGTATTCAGGTACATTCAGGTTCTTATAAACTTTCTGTGTGTGTGTGTGTGTGTGTGTGTGTGTGTGCGCACTGACTGTGGAGGAGGTGATGACCACCACAGCGTACCTGGACCTGTTCCTGCGCTCCATCTCTGAGCCCGCCCTCCTCCAGACCTTCCTGTCCTTCATCCTGCTGCACACTCACGACAACGTGCACATCCTGGACACGCTGGTCAGCAGGGTCAACACACCTTTTCAGGTCGGCGACCGCAATCTCACACTTGTCACGATTCTGCAGATGAACTGATGAAATGACCTTTGAACCTTTTGTGTGGTGTTTTGTCCTGCAGCTAGGCACGGTGTCGCTGGCTCTGTTCAGGACTCTGATCGGTCTGTTCTGCGAGGACGTCATGCTGCAGCTGGTCTTCAGGTCAGTCCGAAAGCAGTAAAAATCCCTCGATTTGGTTTTGTCATTGCAGTGGTGCATGCTGGGTACATCTCGTGTCTCCTCAGGTATCTGATTCCCTGCAGCCACCTGAGCAGGAGGCAGCGTTCCTCCTTAAAGCAGAGAGACTGTTACTCCTCCAGCGCCGCCTCCTTCCTGCTCCTCATGCCCTCATGGTGCCCGTGTACCTCCACAACACGAACACACACTCGCAGTCGGAGCACATCCACTGGCCCAAAGGAGCAGGTCAGTACAACTAACACAGGTACGTTCACACACACTTTCACATGTGTATTAACTCGATCTCTCCGTCTTCCTCAGACTTGGCGGTATCAGACAGTGTCGGTTACTGCCGAGGTTCAGATTTCCTAATGGACGTTAACTACCTCCACTACCTTTGGGACGCCCGTCAGGCCATCGCCACCTCCCAGAGGTTAGTATGTCGACTTCTGTTTCCTGTCTAATGAAAGCTGGGACCGGGGTTACAGCTTGAACTGGTCCAAGATTATGGTCTGGGAGTTTAACAGAGCTCCTTGTTTCACCCAAGGTGGTGCAGAGAGTATGGGTATGTTGGTCATGTTAGGAGATAAGATCATTCATAACGCACCAGTCACTGGAGCACTGGGCCACTGCCCAGTGAGAACTGCTTTGTTGTGATATACTGACATCTACCATGGCGCTAGAGAAGCAAATCCTTGCCTCTAATTTTGAGGAAGAACCCAGGAAAAGATCATTTTATGCGTCCAAGATCTTGATGATGATGAGTTTTGTTTTCCTGCAGGGCTTGTCAGCTCTGGTCAGCTCCGTATGACGGGATCAACCCTTTGTCTGAAGAGTACCAGTCTGACACCCCGGGGACGACATAGAGGATGAGGACGAAATTGTACAGCGGGTCAAGAGCGATTCCATCTGCTCTTTGGTCACCACTCCTCCCCCCTCAGCCCTCTCCCCTACCCCCTCCTCCTCAGACACTATCTCCACGGGCAACCTGGCAGGAAGAGCCAGTTCTGCCCTGGAGCTGGAGTGGGACGACATTTTTGAAGACGACGATCCCTCTTCATCCGGGCTGACAAACATGGGGCTTGCGAATGGCAGCGTGACAGCACCTCCTCCTCTACCTCCTCAACACATCCAGGAAATGCGTCGCAATGCGATCAAGTTGGTTCACGGCTCGTATGTAGAGGAATCCGAGTTTCAGGACGACGTTCTGGTCTACGATCTGGTCGCACAGAAAGACACAAAGGCGGCCATTTTGGAGAGAATCATGGCAGCAAACCGAAGGGCACGTGGAAGCAGCTCAAATGGTCAGCGAGTGTCGATGGGCATGTCGATAACATCGATGTTAACGATGACAGGGAGGACAGTAATGGAAACAGTTAACAGCATTATGTCAACAAGGAGGAGTGAGGATGGAGGTAAGGAGGAAAGAAGGAGCGAAGATTATGGAAAGGAGGTGAGGAGTGAATACTGTGGAAAAGAGACAGGGAGAAAGAAGGAGGAAGAAGAAGGTGAGAAACACTGGATGGATGTACAAGCAGAGGTGAAGGGACTTCAAGGTTTCTTCAACGGATTTAACGGAAAGAATCACATCATCGATGAATGTGATGATGCTGAGGAAGATGGGCAAGTGATTCAGAAAAGCTTCAACCTGAGTGACCTCACAACTGTTACCAATCACATCACACAACACACCAGCAGCATGTACACCGCAACACACAACCCTCACCACCATGTTTAGAGACAAACACTGTACCCAACGGCCATCATGAATCTGACCCTTTGGTTTCTGCATCCAATACCTCCACGCCTCCGAGTCTGTCAGGTAGCAAAGTCACAAAGAAGGACGACTTCCTGTCCCAATACCAAGAACTCATGCTCTCTTTGGAGTGGAGCCTGACTGTGACGACATCACGGACAACATTGGCTCATTTCGGAGGCGGGTTCGAGCACTGAGGCAAAAACTAGAGGAAGAGGAAGACAAACTCTATGACAAATTTGATATTAGCTCCTCGTGGGATGACGGAGAGGAGGAAGGAGAGGAGGAGGCCATGGAGGAGGAAGACGAGGTTGAGGAAGGAGAGGAGCTGAGGAGCAGCAGTAAGAAAGGCAGCAGTAGACATGGGATTCCTTTCACAGGTACAACACGTTTCCTGAAGCTGAGATATATTTACTGTCACACACATGCGTGCTAACCTGTTGTTTCTTACGGTGTCCTAGGTCCGTTCATTAGTGTCCTGTTGTCCCGCCTCGAGAACCTTCTGGAAAACTCCATCGCTGTGAACCTGTTGGTGACGGGCATCCTGGCCCAGCTGGCGTCGTACCCACAACCTCTGCTGAGATCCTTCCTGCTCAACACTGACACAACACACAACCAGCCCAACGTACGCACACTCTATCAGGTAACATTCAAACACAAGTCGCACACATCTTTTTTTTTTTATTATTTTACATGTCTTCATTTTAATGCTGTGCATGTATTTGTAGGTGTTGTTGTCGGTTCATGCTCAGATTGAGCGCTATGTGGCGGACAGACCAGACTATCCAACCCTGGTGACTCAGGCCTGGAGGTTCTTGCTGGCTAAAGACCAGGACAGCAAGTTTAGAGGTTAATGAACACACATATTACCTCACATCAACAGGAAACCAAAGCCAGCAGCTGCAGGTTTCAGTGCCTGAAGCTGCATTTCCTTTACAGTACAGAAAACTATGCACCAGTAACAGTGCACAGAGGTAGCAGTAGCACCACTTTATTACAGCAGCAGTATTGATATGATGTTGTATGGAATAATATGAACTCTTGCAAGAGGTGGCCTTAAGTTAGAAAAGGCAGATGCACAAATACGCATTTTAAAGCAGACTGATTTACCTTGAGTATCTTTTCCTCACATTCCTCAGAGTGCCTCGAGTCTCAACATGGCAACATCATCCTGGACCCATCTCTTCCTAACGGATCTGTGAGGAACGCTCTGGCTTTACCTCCTCCTGGCGTCTTGCCCCCCTGCCCTCCGATCCCCCCTCAGGCCAAGAGCCGGGTGTTCGCCATCGTCCTGTACGCCGAGTTCCTCAAGGAGCTAGCCGCCATTGCCCAGGAGCACAGCATCGCTCTGGACTGCTCTGCTGAGGAGTAATGGGAGCGCAGGTGGGTTTAATCTGCTGTCCGCAAAAAAATGAAACTGCCACTGATGTACCTGTGAGCAAGGCACTGCTGAAAACTCATCAAAGGAGCTGCTAAGTGGCCACCAGCCGAAGACTGAGGGCTTGTGAAGTCTTAATGTACAAGCACAAAACATGCAAAACACATCTTGAGGAGTAATTCAACGGGTGTGAGTAAGTTATATTGTCTTTATGCATAGATTTGTACGCTATGTATACATATACGTACCTGGCAGCACTTGAATATTTTGATGTTGTTTTCCCCTTGTGAATATGGATGATATTTATGTTAATGAAAATAATTTGATGGAGATTATTTTGAAGATAAATCATGTTCAGATTTGTATATATTTGTGGGATCAATGCAAATAGTTTTCTACATTTTTCTGAAATCTTTGCACTTATTTCTTGATATGAAAAAAAAAATTGAACCGTCTTACTTCAAATGCAGAAGACTTTATTTCCAGCCTTTTTAAATGAAGCTCCGTCTCTGGAAGAGAAACTTGATGCATGACACTAGCAAAAACAAAACAAAGCTAAACTAAAGTAAGACTATGAAATATCCTGATTTGATTTGGAGACACATTTTCAAGCTCAGCAGAAATCCATTGTTTTCCCTTTTTGATTCTGCTTTTTGACAGAATTTGGGAGTTTAAATAAATTCACAACAATCAACATTTAAAAGCTTGATTTTACACAAATTTCCAGATTTATGTTCGTCCCTCCTGTTGTGTGATTTTATAGTCAGAGGCTTGTTTGAATCTGTGTTTTCTTGCTGCCAGAGCTGAAATTTTTCAATAATGAACTTGTTTTCCTGATGTGTCTTTTCATGCACAAACACAGTCACCCTTACAGAGTAACTTCAAGGCCTTACTTCAACCGACAAAGAGATTTCAGTGCAATAAACTGAGACACAAATGTGAAATTATGATCTTATGCAAATATCAGATCTGGATTTATCTTATTTTTTGCTCTTGTGTCTGTGCATTTCATTGTTTTTGATGTAAGTTGTGTGGATTTTGTGTGAAGATGTTTCTGTATTTTTGTCAATTTCCACCTCAAAGGAAGTGACATTATTTGCTTTTAAGCTCCTCTGGTGTTCACCTGTGGCACGTTCAGGTCAAGGGGGAAAGATTGTAGATTTGAGTTCCTGCTTGTGTCAGATACCATTCACCTGAGCTC
Organism: Caranx melampygus; assembly: GCA_019059645.1. Taxonomy (NCBI): domain Eukaryota; kingdom Metazoa; phylum Chordata; class Actinopteri; order Carangiformes; family Carangidae; genus Caranx; species Caranx melampygus. The sequence goes on from JAFELL010001752.1 coordinate 5,188, forward strand.
TTAGATCAATGGTGACTTCAGGAGCAGCGCCGCTCTCGGCTCAGCCTGCAGAGGGTTAGGGCTGCCACCTGCTGGTCAACCACTGCTAATGGCTCGTCTTCATTTTGCAGTCTTGTCTTTCCTTTTAGATGAAACCATTGCCAAGATGATGTGACAATTTAATTAAACTGATTTTCAGACGGCCATAAAATATCTTACAGATTATGCTTTGTTTGTTTCTTTCATTCTTACTTTCCTTTTGTGTTTCTTTGCTCCCACATTTATTTGTGCATTTGAAGGCATCAGTGGAAGCATACTGTCCTGTTGCACAACCACAGCAAAGGAAATGGCACCATTTCACTGCATCTTACTATCATGAATACAACCAGGATTTTTCTTAGTAATAATTACACTTCTTCAGCAGTGAAACCTTCAACTGAACCACGTCTTTGGCCAGTTAAGGACAAAAAATAAACTGAATGTCACTCTCACCATCGCAACACAAATATCAGAGAGGAAACATACAATGTTCTGAGGGTGACATGAAACAGCGTAGAGCAGTTTCAGCATGGCTGCCTTATGTGTCACCAGGGAAAGTTTGAGTATGAAACTGAGACCATTGGTATCTGGAGCAGAGGGTGAGCTAAGTTTCTTTAGCTACAGAGTGGATGGTTCATCTGATAGTGTCTTTAAAGATGCTTCAAGTTTTATTACCTACTGAGAAAACCAGACTGAGCTGGAAGCCACACTGTTAGCTCTGTGCTTTAGAGCGAATGTGTTATTTATAAAGCATTGTTTTAAGTGCATAATTCTTCATTATCATCGCCATCAGTGAGATTGAAGTCCTTCTGCCACCGAGCAACAAGCCCAGAGTCATAAATAATGATCTTCAGCTGCAACAACAGAAATTACTACAAATACTAATTTTCTGTTTAGTGCATTTTGCATGAGTTTTGGTGATAACTGTAGTAACTGTAGCTACTGTCTCACAGTGTAATAATATTAGCTGAGGCAGCATGTCTGGTGATGTCTTCTGTGGTTAGCTAGTTCCTGTCGCATATCATGAATATATGCACACACAGATGTGAGGTGATGGCAGAGACACTTTGTCCGCTGGAGAGACAGCGGCTCACCGGCTTATTTCTTTCATCTGACGTTTGGAGGAGCACAAGAAGAAGAAGAAGAGGTGATGGTGATGGCCACGATGAAGGTTTACCTGCTGATCTGGGTTCTTGGTAAGTTGGTGAAGAGAGAAAAAAAGCTGTGGTTTTGTGTGTGGTGTTTAGTTTGAAATGTCAGCGAGAGAGACTTCTTCGCTACCGCATTGTAATGTGGGTTTCAGTCGAGTTACTTGGCATCAGTTCATTGCTGATCATTAACCACGTGGGCATGAATTCAAATCCACTTAAATTAATTTCCAGTATCTTAACTTGTGCACTCACTGACCTAACCCTAACACAACGCATGTCCTCTATGTATCTGATCTTTATTTTGTTGACAGCAGTTCCCCTTCTGTGTGCATGACAAATGACATGTCCAATGCAGCTGAGTTCCCATATCACACCTCACATCGCACATACCATGACCACAGAAAATTGTATTTTCTGATTTGCTACCATACAGGAAACCTCAGACATTCAGTGGCTCCATCAGCAGCTGGTTGAAATTGACAAGTCACAAAATCAACTTAAATGTGCTGCATCTGGCTGTCGATTCAGAGCCTCAATGGTCAAACTGTCTTTTACACACTATGCAAATGGGTACAAAGCATCAGGGAACATTTATTACATCATAAAATTTGTCTCTTTAATATTTTATAGATTGAAATCTTGAGAAAATATAGAGCGTGAGAAAGGATCTTAGATAACGAGCATCAAACCTTCAAAGATTAACCCTTAATGGCACGTTCACGGTTCGCAGGTTCATTCAGACTGATGCAACTTTGTGTGAAATTGTTTAACTCCTGTTACGTATTCTCAAGTCTGTTGGTTTTTTGCACAGCTGCCACACTCATGTTATCAAGAGGATCAAGTACATGTGATGATGAGGATGCTGAAATGGACGGTGAAGATGTTACTTTCTTTGGCAGCGGCGAAGCAGACGAAAATGAAAGCGAACTCGCACACATCCCAGGTAACCATCGACCCTCTCTACTCTTTATTTCTTTATGATTTAACCAGCCTGCTCTTCATTTGACGCAAGTTTATGTCTTATCGTTTTGTGTAAAAAATCAGAGAGCAGAGTCTGTAACGATAAATCAGTCAGTTGACCATTCATCTACCTAGAACCCTCCTCAGTCGTACCTTGGCAGCTGTGTCCAGACGAATTTTAAATGTCTCCACATCCTGTGATGTGTGCATGGGACTCTAGGCCTGTCTAACTACAAACAGAAAAACAAATCTGTGTTTTAGCATCTGATTCCGAGATCCGAGCGGAGTTTATACTCCTCGGTGGACAAGGGGACGTAGGGGCTGGTAAACATGACAACCAAAAATACCATTAAAAAACTACACAACTGTTGGTAACTAATGACAATGTTCAGTTCCAGTGTAGAGATGTGGATTGTGTAAGTGTGTAGAGTTTAGGGAGTTGATGCATTTTTGCCCCTGAACCGTAACAACGTCTTGAACTGTCTCTCCTGAACTTGGGCCTAGTGTGTAGTGGGTATGATCACTGAATGTGAACATGGGTCATTCACCGATGCCATAGTCACCGTTACACCATGGTGAAATGTTCTGTTTAACCACCATGTTACTGTGTTTTAATGCTCGACCCATTCTCTCTCTCTCTTTGTCTCTCTATGCCTACAGTTAACATCAACCCCTCCCCCTGCTCCAAAGCCAACCTCATCTCACCCTCATCTTGCCTCATCTTCGTTCTTGTTGTGTGCATGTTAGTGTGTTAAAGTGCATCTTTATCACGTTTGTTGGCAGGACCTGATGTTGATGTAATCATAACCCTAACCCCAATCTGTTTAATTACATTCAAGTTTATGTCCTAAAATTGTTGTGGCATTCCAGTTTGCAGACGATCTCACACTGTATCTCTAAATCTGTGGTCACACACTGAAGGTCTGTTCTGTTTCACTACCTTAAGTAAAAGTTTTTTGTTTGATCTGATCTAAGTTGTGGGTGTCATTATGCTAACGGTAACTCGAATGGTGATCAAACGGTCCTCGGTCCTGGTCCTCTATTTTACCATGATAGTACAATGCATTTTTTGACAAAATCAAAGAGGTTTAATATCAGCTTAACCCAACTTGAGATGACAAGTCTCAAGTCTTTGAAAGTGGATTCAGACGTCTTGTCCCTGATGTCTCCATAGTACTTGCTCCATCCCTGGGCAGTGAACTTGACGTGGTTACAACTTAGTGATTATAGTAGTACAGCAGATTAACATCAACATAGCCTATAATCTTAGCTAGCTTCTCCAATTCTCCAATTGTCCCACAACTGGACTGGCCAATACTCAAGGCCTTGCCCTGCACACAGCTAGCATACTTCAGCCCACTGCTACCTGCAGCAACCATTCAGGCCTGGTCAGGTGGCCACTGCCAGTCTCAGCTCACTCTCATAGCCATCACAGCTCCAGGTCGACCCTTACCCTTGTTACCTGTTATCTTGTGGTACACACTTCTCTGAAAGCTGTCGGTGGTACATTATCTAAGCCAAGCAAATAGACAGTACAGTGAGTGAACAAGTCTGTTGATGTGGTTGGCTAGTTCCTGTTTCAGAAGACAGATTGTCTCTGTTTATGAGTGACAGGAGACAGGAGTGTAAGTTAGTTAAGTCAGTTAGAGAAACTTTAGTAAGTTTTTCAACTGGCATTTAGGGGAGAAGAAGAAGAAGAAGAAGAAGAAGAAGAGGACAGGAGGTGAAAAAGACGACAAGGATGAAGGTTTATCTGCTGATGTCGGCTCGCGGTGAGTCTGTGTTTCACTACCTGCTTTGTTTCTTGCCGAAACCTTTGTGCAACTTGAGGCACCAGACCGGGTGCGAGTGCACTGATAGATACCTTCGAAATTCAAATGAAGACTTGCCAGAGTGGATGAACCATCGATGACGTAGTAGCACAGTGTCAAAGAGGGAACAACACACCAACAAACCAGAGTCGGAGAAGATCTGAATTTCTGATTTATATCAACAGAGTCGCTGCCAGTGGCCCTTCCCCTGTATGATGCTGATTGGTGCAAACATTTTAAAGAGATCAACTATGTAATATGGCATCACAACATTTTGTGCCATGTGTTCTTGTAATTTCACCAACTTTTAATTCTTCTGTCTGTCTTTATATCCCTGTAGCTGCTGCCCTCACGTTATCAGGAGGATATGATTATAACGATACGTACATGGATTATGACGATTTATCAAATGACACTGATTTATACGTATTTATACCTGAAAATTTTCCCTCTCATCACCTCCGGGAGTTTACGATAACTCACCCCCAGGTAACCCCAGTCTGTCTTACAGTTAACTACAATACTAAACATAATGGGGGAAACAGATACACCTCTTTTTCTCTCTCTACAGTCAACACCCCCAGCGAACCGACACCCTTGTCCAGAGCCAACGTCAACTCCCTCTGCCTCATCTATTTTCTCCTCCTCCTGCACATGTTAGCATATTAAAATGCAGCTGTATCCTTGTGAGGAGCTGATGGTGAACCCTGTATCATAACCCCACTGTAAACTACCATCATCCATTTCATTGTATGGTAAAGTTTAAATTCTAATGTTCTTGTCGTGTTTCTGTTTGCAGATGATGTCACTTTTATCTCTAACTCTGTCTTCAAGGACCTGTCCTGTGTCTACTGTCTTAAGTAAAGGTTTGATCTGACCTTAGTTATGCATGTCAGTGTATGTACTGTTGCACAATGTGTGGAGGAAAGCTGCACTTTGCTGCACTTTGACCACCGGTGACCTGTAAAAGCTGCATGTGTTGGTGCATTAGCCAATCAATACTTCTGTTGTCTGTGGTTTGTTGACACATTTCTGATGATGCAAAAATGCTAAATGCTAAAGCTTAAAACACAGTGAGACCTGTCAAAGAGGAAAGGAAGTAAATTCACCACAAAATAAGAGGCATTAAAAAGCATGGAGAGCCAAAAACACATTCTGTAAAATGACAACTTAAGCACTGAAAGCTGGAGAGTTTTTAAAATGCATCTGTCATTTTGTAGTTTTAAAGTTAATTTGACAGGCCTTCGTGTTACAGTGAGGCGCTGCTGATGTAAAGACTGAAGTAGCATCCTGTGTCGCCTAGCACTCGAGCTGTGGTTGATGACTCAGTTCCTGGTTACTGACTGATACTGAAAGAGATTTAGAGGGTAGAGAGACATAGAGAGTGTAGTGTAAAGAGAGAGAGAGAGAGAGAGAGAGAGAGAGGGGCTGTGGGGGCCAAGGTTTTGAGAAACACAGGGGCTAGACAGGAAAATGTAAAAAAAAAAAAAAAAAAAAAGTTTAACACTTTTGTGGGTGGAGATAAGGTTGGTGAAGAGACAAAGTCCATGGTCAAAAGTATGTGGACAGATGTCAAACCAAAACAGGGGGCATTATTCAGTCTTCTGGGGTCAGGTGTTTAGTTTAAGGCCCCGGCTGCAGGGGTTTAGTCCTGGGGTGTTGGGAGGGGTTCAGGTTGCAGCTCTCTGCAGGCCAGTCTGATCCTGGTTTTTAACTATGCTGAAACAGAGTCGGGGTTTTCCCCCAAAAAAACTGCTGCTACATCGTCTAAAGATCAGAAATATGATCGAGGGCTGCAGCATTGACAGCCTCTGTTCTTGTCTACATGAAGGTGGGACTAAAGTCCCAGAGGTCAGAATCAGGCTTTAGCTGCAAAGTGCATGAAATAAATTAAGCAAAGACACAAACTGAGTCAGTCTCTGCATCATGGAAAGGACCAGGTCTACGAAGGTCCGGACCTTTGTAGACCACCGAGGCCGAACCAAGGCCAGGTTGGTCTATGGAGAGTTTCAGCTTCGTTGTGTAACCCCACTTAATTGCTGCCATATTGTTTCCGATGAATCTTGGGATAATCTGTGTTTAGTGCTTTTCTTTTACCTTCAAGAATATTTTGGTGGTTGTAGTTCTGCAAGTAACATTTTCAATGCTGATCTCATATCATGGAGTACTGTCTGTGGTTCTTCTGTCATTTGCACAGAGACGGAGCAGCGATAAAGAAAGAGCGAGAGAGCTGCTGAGGTAGGAAGAGAGAGAGAGCGAGCGATAGCGAGTGGGGAGGAAAGGTTGCAAGACACTGAGAGAGAGAGAGAGCAGGTGGGGAGAGGAAGAGAGCGAGAGAACAAAGCTGAGAGCTCAGGGAGACGAGTAAAGCGACGGCGCCGCGGAAAAAGGAACAAAACGTATAAGATTCAAGAGAAAGTGCAGCCGATGATCGTCCTCCATCTTTAAGGAAGTCAAATCTGACCAAGAAAAGTGAATCATGATGAAGTGGAGTCGCCTCTGTTTCCTCGGTGAGTTCAGCTCAGAATGACTTTTACTAACACGTGATGTTTTATTTCAGTGCCAGTGAGTGTCTCTAAAAAGTTGAAGTTTGAGATTTATTTATAGTAAAAAAAAAAGCAGAAGAGGAAGATTCAATCTGTTCTCAGATCAGAGCTCCCGCCTTCACTCACAGTCTGTTTTCTCATCACTTGGAACAGTTACTGGTTTCACTCACTGATCAAACTTCTGCTTCAGGTCCAACAGCAACTGATTCATGCACCATCACTCTCAAAGCCCTGCCGTCATTGTTAGTGTGTGTAGTATTATTATTATTTTTATTATTATCGTTATTATCTTGTCTTCAATCTGCACTTGTGTGAACTTTGAGGTTCTTTCAAGGACGTGGTATGTCTGAAGTCTTCGTACAGGAAGTAGTAGCAACACACAGATGCCACAGAATATGTGAAAATGAGGAAAAACAACGTTAGAGTTTTACTTTCATCCGAGCGGTTTTACAACGCGACCTCATTCATTCCACCTTAAAATCAACATGATGCTGAACATGTACCTGAATACAGTGAATATCAGCTCATGACAGACATTATCAAAGGTCAGAGGTCACAGTGTGGAGATAATGAATATTTAAAGTATATGATTAATGCACTTTGGCACTGTATGGTCTTGTCTCTGTCCTGGTGCTTTCACACCAACGTCCTCCCACATATGCAGACGTGTTGCAGCAGCAGCAGCAGCAGCTCTGTGTGGTTCAACTCACAACTACATGACACCTCTCATTGCACCTGACTGTACTGGGCAGGTCAGGGTGCACAATGCTTTAATGTGTTGATGTTTCTGTCTCCGTCTGTTTCAGTTCTGACAGTTTCTACGATTGCCAGAGGACGAGCTGATGACAAAGGTACGGTACCAACACTCCTCATCCACATGTGACTCACTGTGGATCAGCTCTGTGCACCGTGACCATCATCTCCTCTCACTGGTCCACTGCATCTGACTGCTGCAACTGAAACACTGTCAAGTCTAAAGTCCAGTCATTCGGTGACTTTACTTAACAAACTTTTTTTTATTATTATTCCAAATGTTCAGATTAGAAAAAAAAAAAATCAAACCACACATGATAAAGATCAATAAAGACCTCGATAAGTGACTCAACATGAGAGGACACAGGAAGTGATTCCCTCACAATCTGATTTTTAATAAACTTCTACTGTGACCCTGGATTGATGTGTCCAGTGGGCGGGACGATGCAGCGGTTTGTTCAGGTGGCCAATCAGAGATCATACAGAGAGTATGATCTCTGATTGGCCACCTGAACAAGTGTGAGTGAGCTGTGATTGGTCGTATCCAATCACAATGAGATGTCATTAGCAAAGTCCTACCTGTCCACTGCAGGTTCTGTTTCTGCTGCACTGTGCTGCACAGCTGTGTCACACTATCACCATCACGCGAGACGTAGCCATAGCGACAGTGCCCACTTCCTGCATCTACCATGTACTGCCGTTTAGAAAACCTCTGACTGAGTGTGTTTCCTCCTTTACTTCTGACACAGGCATCCCTACCCCCACGGCCCCCACAGCCCCCACGCCTCCTGAGGTACCTGGGGGCCCCAGCCTACTGAATAAAATTGAAAATAACACCAGCAGCAGCACCACACCGGCCCCCCCACCCTCTGCCAGTACCCTCTCAGGGAACACAACAAACGACCTCTCAGCGAACAATGTGGTAAGAACCAACCTGAGACGACTTCCTCACAGAGTCGTACCTCTGCACCTGAAGCTTCACATCAGTCACATCAGTCACCTGATGATCTGTCTGTAGCTTAACTTTACACAACACAAGTGAAGCACTCCAGCTGAATAACACCACTGCAGTCAGGTTTATATGAAGGAGAAGTAACAGGTCAGCGAGTTGAATTTAACTGGAACTTCTCTCTCTCTCTCTCTTGAAAACACAAAGACGGGAGCTGACAATGAGTCAAACACAACAGTGGGAGGTGGCAGCGGTGCAAAGACTTCTGCTGCAACCTCGGCCAGCACCACGCACGCCAGCATGAAAGATGGCGCTGTGGATGACATTGCAACGGTTTCTACAGCGACAACAGGCAGCACAGTCACACCAGGTATCCGACAGTCACAGAGATGCAGAAGGCAGCTGGAGGAGCTGCGTGTCTCAGCTCGTCTTCCTGTGTGTCAAACCACAACCACCAGTGGATATACAGACGCACGCACGTCAACAACACATTCACACTCTGACAAACCATCAAACACACACATGCTCACACACACACACACAACGGCCGGTGGGTCACTTTTGCACATATACACCCAGGCGGTCGGAAAAAAATGTTTTTCAAGAGCAAACAATGAAGTTTAAAAAGAAGATTTGATGAATGTAAATGTATTTTGCTCCTGGTGTCCACCAGAGGGCGTGGACAGAGACATGTTGATGTGTTTGAGCTGGACTGAACAGTAACCAGCTGTCCGTCTCTTCTAGGTACAATTCAAGACACGAGCAGTGCTTCCTCCTGGGGTAAGGATGTTTTTCTACTACTACTGTCTCTGTGTTCTGCTGATCAGGTCTCACGACGAGCTCATGCTGGACTCAAACACCGGTCACATCTTAAAAGATAAATGTTGAACACTGACATGATCAGATCTAGAAGGAAATACAAGTCAACCGCTCAGTGTGAATTTAAGCTTGATGTTCCCAGAATGCACCAGAAGTTAAGGTAAACCAGGAGCAGCTGCAGTCATCAGTGTGAGCCAGCAGAGGGCGCTAACGCTGCATTTTACGTTCCTGCTTCATTATCACTATGGATATTATCAGTGTTTCTTGATTGGTGAGGTCTGTGGCCCCTCCCACAGTGAAACCAGGTGACATCAGGGATATACCTGCAGAGGTTTCTAATCCTTCATACATTGCTGCAGACTGTGCCTAAAGGGAATTACCCACAGTTCATTGCGTTTACTCTCAGGGTTACCCTTTTAATATTTTTACAACTATATGATCCTTGACTGTTTCAGTTATCAACATCACTCCTTAGACTTATACTTCAAATCCATTAGTTTTAACCCGAACCGTTCTGTTAGTGACGACACTCTGTCTCTGTGTGGATCTCTGTCTAGGTTACGTGGTTCTGGTATTGATCATCCTGGTGATCATCGTCCTGTGTGTCATCCTCTACTTCCTCAGGAGAGTCTCCAGGGTAGGAGAACAAGTTGTAGAGATGGACACATCATTTCTGGTGTTATCTGGTTTTTCCTTTGTGCCGTACTTTATTTCTCACTTGTCTCATTTGTGTGTCCAGACATACTCGTTTGATCTTCAGCGACCAGATCCCATCATCAATCAATTCAATGAACCCACCGGCACTGGCTTTGAACCAGTCTACCTGGATGACCTTGGTGTGTGTGTGTGTGTGTGTCTGCAGTTGTATTCAATTGATCAGGACTCTGTAAGACTATCCTGACTTTTTGTGTGCGTTATATCTCAGATCGACCAGCTCCTAAAGATGACGTGATCACCAGTGACCTTTCACCTCCACCAGTCAGCAACGGCACGAATCTACAGCTGGAGGAAAAAGACTCTGATGGAGAAAACGGTACAAAATCAATGGTGCTCAATCAGTTCCTGATTTAAACAGAAGTAACAGCAAAGACCTGGCAAGAGTTCGCCAGCTGGGACTTCTACAATAACGTCTACCACCACGAGAACTTGAATCACCTCAGCTTTTGTTCCTGTCCATGAATACAACTGTGATTTCCCACTGTCACATTCAAAAACATCAACATGTTTCCAGTGACGGTGGTGTAACTCCACTTCCTCACCTTTTTTTCCTCTCTTCCCTTATTTGGTCTTCAGCTCCAGATCCACAGCCGGAAGCAAACGGCGTGGAGACTTCACAGCCCAGTAACACCAGCCCGTCATCAGGCGACGACCCGGCTGACAAGACGTCCGACCCGCCGAGCAGCACCGACCTGATCTTTGACGCTACTGGGGAGACACAGCAGAACGAAAACAACAACAACCCATGTAAGAAGCAAATTATGTCTTTCAGAAGAATGTGCAAAACCTGGAGACGACTGTAGGTGGTGAGAAATAAGTGTAAATCGAGACACTTGAGTTGTTTGACGGAGCTTTGTTGCTTCCAGTCTTTGTGCCAAAGAAAAAAGCTCTTAAGTCAATTATCAATGAAACAAGTGCATTTATTTATTTAAATGTCTCTGGATCTCAAACCTCAGTGTTGTACTTGTGTCTTTATTTGTCCCCGTTCATTAGCCATTTTCTCCACGGACCCATTTGTTGAAATAAACCTGGACGAGCCAGCGTGGAGTGATCAGCTCCTCACCCCTCCTCTAGCGACCTCCTCTGTCCTCCCCTTCTCTCCGTTCTCCTTCTCCTCGTCCTCCTCTTCTTAGCACCTTCAGTGATGACTCTAAGATCGACATGGAGACAGAGACTTTGTCTTAAGAGACGGCATCGAGACATCAACAACATTTTTCTCTTGTATGCAGTCTGTACAAACCATCTGATTGTGGTGTGTTTATGTGACTTATCCATGTCAAACTCAACCATCTGAGTTATTCTCTTAACGGGGGTCACTTCTTCTGACATGGTAACCATCTTGTCCTGTTAGCTAGCTAAACTAGCTAGCCAGGATTACGATAGATGGGTTTAAGTCAATGGACGACAAAGGTAAATGTACTATACTGAAATATTATCTGTGTGACTTGTACATCTTTCAACTGACCTCTATGACTATCCAACACATAGCATAGCATTGACAGTCTTAACACAGGTCTAAACTCTGTTTCTCAAACTATATATAAAAACATATCTTGCTAGCAAGTGAACCTGCCTCCATATTTCTGTGGTGTGACCCTGACTAAAAGTACCACTGTAAATATGTTTTCTAGATTATATTTTTCTCAGTAACTCTTCAAATGCTGTAAAATACATGTGCACGTTAAGTCAGTTCATTTCACTTTTTAAGGATCCATGAAAAAACTCACACATTTTGTTTTGCCACTCTGTTTTTGCTCAAACTGACTAAAATAAATATATGTTTCTTAGTTGTGTTGTACATGAAGGGTTCAGGTGCACCTTTATTTGACTGTACAGTGTTGAATAAATGGAAAAAGTAATAAAACCAGCCTTAATTGTTTCCCCTGCGGATTATTATTTTATCTTTCCTTCCATACAGTTTGCATTCACATAATAATTTGCAGTAGCTCGTGTCAATTCATCCACTGGCTACCTAGCTAGTTAACATGCAAAGCTAACACACCAAGTATGCTAACCTGCTATTTACTGCTGCTAACATATAAACAAAACAATATCACAGTATCACTCACCTCATAAACAGGAGTACGTCCTCAACAATCACACAACAAGTCGTGTTCCTCAAGTTGGACGCAGATACCGTTGAGAAACGTGTTTGAAGCTCAGTGACCGTTACAACCGTTACGGCGCCGCCATCTTGTCGGTACCTGATAAACTCCTAGCTGCTACAACCAGGGTGAAGCAGAGGGCTGCCTGTCCAGCTGAGACCCGGTGGACATCGGTTTACGGTGATCAGTCTAAACAAGCAAGCCCTCAATTATACAGAGACTTTAGTCTTAGCAATAGATACGCTAGTGATTTCAATGAGGTAGCAGGTGGAGCTAAGGTGCGGCCTAGCACTTAGCTAGCGGCTAGCTAGACAGCAAGAGGCCAACCACCTGTCACACAGCCCTCAGTGCTCTACAAACTTAAGGCTTAATCAAATTTAAACAGTTGAGTCATATCCAAACTCATCAGTTTATTTACTTTTGTTTCACACATGACATTTACAATGAGGAAAATCAGCATGATGAATGAATGAATGGCTATGAATCAGTGCTTGTCTCAATATACTGGAGCTACTTCCTGAACACTTCAATGTAGTCGTCAGTAGGGGGAGCTGCAGGTCTGTCTTAAAGGACGAGACCAAAGAGACAGACTGAACAGTGTGAGGATGTCTCAGGGACAAGTCCAATGACATTTCAGTATGAGTTCAGATGTTGTTCACATCAAATGGAAGCTTTGTTTACACTGATAAGGTTAATACTTGAAATACAAAGATATGAACATTTACAAACATGGTTTAACACATGAAAATATGCGTTCTATATCACAAGTCAGGTTACGTCTCCAGCAGTAGATGATCCAGAGACAGTCCTGGATTCTGTCTCCAGGTTCTTTGGCTCAGGTTCTGTTGATACGACAGAGGACGGAGGTCCAGACAGAGTCCAGGTGGATCTGATGGGCTGGTTGTCATAGAGACTCTGAGTCTCTGCAGCTGTGACATTTTCTTCCTCGTCTTTGATCAGATGAAGGTGGACAGCACAGTAGCGCAGACTGAGGACCAGAAAAACTGCTGCTGCTATAATCAGTCCAAGGTAGAAGCCAACCTTTCCCTCACTCACTGTTGCTGTTCCCTCTGGTCCTGGTCTCTGTGGTCCTGGTGTCTCTGGTCCTGGTCTCTGTGGTCCTGGTGTCTCTGGTCCTGGTCTCTCTGGTCCCGGTGTCTCTGGTCCTGGTTCATCAACAGCTTCTGTAAAAAGACATAAAAATCCTTGTTGGTCCTTTAGGTCAAAGTTCAGATGTGGACTGTTGTGTTCTTCTACTGACTCTACTGACTCTACTGACTCTACTGAATCAACTCACCAGTGACGTTCAGGTGACATTCATCAGAGCCCCTCCCATACTCAGTGAAAACTTCACACTGGTACCATCCTGAGTCCTCAGTCCTGAGTCTGGACACATGAAGTCTGACTCGTCCTTCTCTGAGGACGTCTCTGTCACACTGGACTCGTCCTGAAAACTGCTCATCCTGAATCTCTGGGTCCTCATCACCCTCACGTAGATGGTACAGGACTGAGACTCTGTCCTCTGTGAACAGCTCACAGAAGACAATGAGGGAGTCCAATGATCCCTGAGTGTTGGAGGTGAAGGTCCAGTCCAGTGTGATGTTGTGGTTCTCCTCTGCCTGATAGGAGCTCTGTGTCACCTTCACTACAAATGTTGGTTCTGAGGAGACAGAGGGAAAGTGAGGAGCAGACTAACTGAGGACTTGTATCAGTTTGTAGAGAATAAAGTGAAGGAGGAAACTCACCACAGACACAGGAGGTCAGTGTGAGGAGCAGCAGGAAGCAGCAGCACATCATCTCCTCCCTGTGACAGGACACACACACACACACACACACACATCAACAACAACATCTATAGTGTGAGACACACATTTTATGTTTGGACTAAGTCAGTGTCAAACCACCTACACATAGACATGGCGCCCAGACGGTGTGTTACAGACCAACTAACTCCGCCCAGATGAGACATGTTTGACTCCTCCCCCTCACAGACAGGGACACTGAACCACAGTCTGTCTCTCATGGTTCCTCTAACAGCTTTAATGTTTTTTCCACAGAGAAACTAGTGTTGCAACATGTAGGTCCTTCACTAGAAAGGCACCGCGATACATCACGTTAAAACTAAACCGTTTCTCACGTGTTTCGTATCGATGCTTCATTAAAACAGCAGCAGTCTGTGTCTGAGAGTTGGCTGAGTGTGTGTGGCTTTCTTTTCTACGGCAGACTGTTGTATGCAGCCTCAGTTACAGGTTCAGGAGGACAGCAGGGTGTTTATCCAAGTCATAAGTTTGGTATCAGACAACAACACTGACGTGATCAGATCAGGGTTTGAGCCTAAAACACAGTCTCAGCTCTTAACAACCGCCCGCTGCCTGTTCTTTCTGTTAGCGGAAGTGAAAGCGCTGAGAACTGAGTCACATCAGAAACAGTGGACCACAGCAGTGTCCCTAGTCCCCGTGTGGAGACATGGCACAGATGTCTCTTTCTGTCTTTGTAGACATTTCTGTTTTATGATTGTGATCAAACATGAACTTTTACCTTTCATCATATTTCATTTATTTTGTACTATGTTTGTCCAGCCTGGAGGAACAGAGCTCTCACCTGCTGCCTCGAGGAACCAGACCAGAGTATCTGAACAGAGCAGCACCGTCCACAGCTCATACTGAACAAACACACTGTGACCATGTTGTGTCCATTGTCCCTCTGTGTAACCAGACCACACAGACTGAGGATGAAGTCCACTGGAGACAAAACTACAGGAATAAAATATCTTACCTGCTGGAGCACACGAGAGCTGAGGAGTGTCGCGAGCCTGCTGCAACAAACTGTGTGAGTCGCGCCACTGAACATGAACTGAGATGGTGACGCAGCAACAACGTTGTGTGTGGTGAAACAGAAGTTTACATATTTATCACAGATGATAAGTAAAGTTACAAATTTCACTCTGATGTGGCCTCGAATAAGTTAATTACGAAAAATACGAACGTTAATCCTTCTGTTTCCGTTTCTTCTGGGTCCGACGGCAGAGCAATGGAGGAGGGGAGGAGCCTCGCTTCCTCTGAACACGTCAGTTGTAGCATCTGTGAACACAGAGCAGGATCGTGCAGAGCAGGAGGAGAGCGGTGTCTGTTCTCTGAGCAGAGAAGTCATCGTCTCATGTTCAGCTGTGTTTTCTGATAAGTTGTGTTTCTGCTTCAATCCTCCACACTGCTCTGATCCAGTCCAGTGTGATGTCGTGGTTCTCCTCTGCCTGATAGGAGCTCTGTGTCACCTTCACTACAAATGTTGGTGCTGAGGAGACAGAGGGAAAGTGAGGAGCAGACTAACTGAGGACTTGTATCAGTTTGTAGAGAATAAAGTGAAGGAGGAAACTCACCACAGACACAGGAGGCCAGTGTGAGGAGCAGCAGGAAGCAGCAGCACATCATGTCCTCCCTGTGACAGCACACACACACACACACACACACACACACACACACACACATCAACAACAACATCTACACTGACTTCATCCAGTCAGGACCAGGCTGCTTCATCTTTACAGTCTAGTGTAGAAAACATATTTCTGACACCAGGTGGCGCCACGTCAACTGTGATGAGCTCTGAGAGCAGCTTCCTCTCTGCTCTCAGAGCATTTCAGATCCACATCTGAAAGAAATGATTGAAATGGAGGAACAAATATATTTCTGACTCTGACTCCACCTTCCACCTCTGGTCTCCTCCACTACAATGCAAATGAATGGGTAGTTTCTTATACAGACGCTGATGATGACATCAGCAGGCTTTAAAAGTTGTGTTAGGTCAACTTGTGTTTGTTGTGCTCTTAGAACTGTGTGTGTGTGTGTGTGTGTGTGTGTGTGTGTGTTAGATCTGTTCACTAGTGTAACTGGCATTGTAAAAACATGGTCAGTTAGTTTACACAGCTCGGTCAGGCAGGGTTCATACTTTGACATCCATCCATATCAAGTAATCATGCATAAAGTAGTCCCACACACTGGGAGAAGAGGAGGGTGGTGAGAAGAATTGGGGATCTGGGGGGGGGGGTCGGAGGGAGGCGAAAGATAAGGTGAGCAGACATTACATGCCAGAGACCCTTCAAATTATGATTTACTAATATAGCAGCTGAGTAAGCAGTGATGCGCGCTGTTGGCTGTTTAGGACAAATAAACAAGAAAGGTCACACAATCAGTGATCCCCTGCAGAACCTTTGAATGATATGGTGAAGCCTCTACGAAGTTGTGATCTATGGAGCCATGGCATGAGTTGCAAAAAAAAAATCACTTTTGTGTTTGTCAAATGAAGAGCAAACAGACTGAGGATGAACTGGAGAGAAAACTACAGCAACAAGCTTCTTACCTGAAGTGACTGGGACACGAGAGCTGCTGACACTGGACTGAGGCTTCAGGGGAGTGGATCTGCCGCCGTTAAAGACCAGGTGAAGCTGATCGGACACGAGCCCAGACAGACAGCTGACAGGTAACAGGAGGAGGAGAGATGGAGGGAGAGAGAGGAGCAGCACTGGCTCACAGCCAGTCTGTGACTGGCTGTTTTCATTTTCTGTAACAGCCTGTAGTGAGCCAAGGAAAATCACACTCTGTGACTGGCTGTGAGCCAGTCACAGAGTGTGATTTTCCTTGGCTCCTGAGCCAGTCACAGAAAGGGCTCTGGTTCATTACAGCCAGTCTGTGACTGGAAAATCACACTCTGTGACTGGCTCACAGCCAGTCTCACAGCTGGCTGTGGGGGCTGTCGGGGGGGGGGGTGATAAAGATAGTGAATATCTCTCAGTGTGGATTCATGTAGGAAAAAGATGACAACGTCTGTGATGAAGCTCAGGATTCATGTTTCAAGTTAAACACACATCAAAAGCTCTGGTGCAGCTTTCAAACATGTTTCTGTAACACAGACAAGAGTCATTAGAGCTGAAGCTCCACACGTTCACACACACGTTATCGACTGTGTATCTGGACTTTACCTTCAGTCTCTTCTGCTGCCGTAGAGGACCAGGTAAGAACTTCTACCTCAGCTGAGACACCTGCCCACCACAAACCCACTGCCCTCCCCAGAGTTACAGTGCACCTCTCACCCACACATGAGCGCTCTGTGCTGGGACGCTGGGCCAGCCAGCCCCCCCCCCCCCCCACAGAGCTCTGGCAGCACACAAAACTCTGTCTAGGCTCGTGTTACATCACTTCCTCATTCTTTTCCTTCGCCCCCTCTTTGCTTTCCTGCTTGTTTGAACAGAGTCAGGCTCTGTGCTTCTCAGGGGACACACGTGAAACAGAAACTGTCACGTTCATAACAAATGATAGTGGTTGTTGGTGCCGGAGAATAAAACACCGCATGTAGTCACTGGCTGCACAACACCAGAAATTGTGGTCAGCGGCTGCTGTTGTAGGAGTAACCTGATTTCATGTTCCAGCAAGTGCAGCTGAAGTGTGAATCAGTATTTGATGACTATCATGCAAACCACATCAACACACTGAGGCTGATGTTGAACATTGAGCTCATATGAACAATTGTTGCACTTGTTGTTAAGAGTAAAGTTCATTGTTGTTGTTAGTCTGTGACCTCTGAGGCTCTGACACTAAGACTGTGTGACCTCTGTGACCTCTGAGGCTCTGACACTAAGACTGTGTGAGCTCTGTGACCTCTGAGGCTCTGACACTAAGACTGTGTGAGCTCTGTGACCTCTGAGGCTCTGACACTAAGACTGTGACACAGAAGAGTCAGAACAACTTCACTGCAATAAATAAAGATAAAGAGGAGGATTTGTACTTTTCACTCAAGTCTAAGACTGGAGTCCTATACACCTGGTTCATGTTAGCCACAGCTCTACACCACTGTGTGAAGAGACACTGATTCACAACATCCACAGCTCAAACTGAACAAACACACTGTGATCATGTTGTTATTGAAGTGATCAGCTTCACTGATCAGTCCATCACCTGTCCCCAACATGATACTATATGAAGGTCACTTAGTTCACTCTGAACCAGTCATGAAGCCACTACAGACTCAATCTGTAGGAAACATGTGAAGACTCTTTATAAATGATGTCTGACATCAAGCTTCAACACTTTGAGCTTCACAGGAGGAAACAGACTGAAAAGACCAAACAGACTGAGGATGAACTGGAGAGAAAACTACAGCAACAAGCTTCTTACCTGAAGTGACTGGGACACAGGAAGAGCTGCTGGGACTGGACTGAGGCTTCAAATGAGTCCGGAAGTTGAGTCACTGCTTTCCTTATAGAAAGAGTGTGTGCACAGAGGAAGCTGCCTGGAAATGAAAGTGAGAGAAGCTCAGTTGTTGTTTCCATCAGTCTTCACTCATCTAACTTCACTCCACACCCTCTCTGCTCCTATCTGACACAAACAGAGGAAGCTGTTGTTACTGTAGGTGTTTAACTCGGTGGTTTCCTGACAGAACCATGACGAAGACGTCTCTCCAAGTTCAATCAAAAGCTTTTATTTTGTGATCAGAAACTAATAATAAAAGTGTTGCATAGATATAAAATCCATCATGTTTCTACTGATGAGGTACTGAACAGGAACGGGACTCAAAACTGCCCCCACAACACTGGCTGCTGGTTTCTGATGGAGGCAGATGTTGGTCTTAGGAGCACAGAGGTGCTGATGTAGATGATACAGGACTGACACTGTGAGATCAGCGAGGAGTCGACAGCAGACCGTGATGGGCTCTAATGAACCCTGAGCTGAACAGCTGATGAGATTAAAACCTTGTAACACACTGGAAACTGAAAACTAACTTGGCTCGTTGAAGATTAGTGCAAAAAAGTTCAAGTCTAACATATAGTGAAGTGACACAGAAGAACATTGTTGAAGCAGGTAGATGAAGCAAAAAAAAAACAAAACTAATCCAGGATGAACACAACAGTAAAAAGTCAGAACAACAGCAACAGACTGAGTTTCACACTGTCATGTATCAAAGACAATAACGTACAATCAAGTAAACCTGGACTTTCATAATATTCATTCTGTAGTGGCCCCATGTGAACGTAGAAGAAGATACATGATAAGAAAAACAACAGAAAATAACAAACGTAAAATACATTTTACACATATTAAAACACAGAAACATGTCATGAACTTCTTTTTACACTCTGTACAACTGTTCTTTAAGGTCTTGGAGATCAGGGGGAAGAATAAAGACTCTAACTATGATATAAAATACATTATTTACAAAAATGCTCCACTCACCTGGCATGACAACAGAGTGAGGCACATGAGGTATGTCTTGGTCTTAGCTTGTGTAAAATAAGTAAAGGGTGATTTTACGTATTGATTTTTGTACTTATGGCTGATTCTCTGATAATCATGATCATACATGACAACAGAGCAACCATGTGGATGTAAGTAAACACTCTTTGGCACATGGTGTGAAGGCACATGGGTCTCCTACAGGACTTTGTCCCATCCTGTGATGGGGCAGGAGTCTCCTGTTGGACATGGATGTTTGAGGTAGGACCAGTCTGCTTCTGGGTGAACTACAGACACACCAGTTACAGAGACAGACGTGAAAGAGTAATAACCCTGCCATTGTATACGATGGCACCAACCTCAGAGGGTTAAAGCTTAAAGTGGAAGAAATAAAGTGCAGTTGTCCTCTTCTTCAGTTCTGGACTTCTTAATGCTTCATCTAAACACAAACTCATCTTGAGGAGCAGCAGAGTTTGACCAGTGGAGCTGTTGTTAAAGCTGCTGCTGTCAGTCCCAGTGCAACATAGAGACCAGTCCTTCCCCGACTCTCTGGCCCTGGTCCATCAGGTGGGTGTGGTCCATCAGGTGGGTCTGTAGCCTCAGGTTGAGCATCAGCTGCTGTAAAGGACATGAAGATGTTGGTGATTCATGTGAAGAGGAAACTTTTCTTCACTGAGAGACTGAATCAAAGCTTTAAACTGGAGCTGGACAATAATAATCTATAGGAAACGTCCTCTGGTGCTTCCTGCTTCTTCAACTAAAGATCGTGGGAAGGAGACTCTGGGAACTCTGGGTAATCATGACTGACAGCTTCATCCAGTCCAATGTCTCTGTGACTCTGTCAGGTGAAACGTCTCAGCAGCGGTTGGATGGATACAGGTGAACTTTGGCACCAACATTTTGTGCTTCCTGTGTTTAGCATGCTAACACGCTAAAGTGATGTGTTAGCATTTAGCTTCAAGCAGAACTTTTACAGAGGACAGTCTGACGGAGCTGTTAGCATGTCTGTTAGCATGTGTATTAGCATGTCTGTAACTGAGGTGATTCAACTCACCAGTGACGTTCAGGTGACATTCATCAGAGCCCCCCCCATATTCATTGAGAACTTCACACAGGTACAGTCCTGAGTCCTCAGTCCTGAGTCTGGACACATGAAGTCTGACTTGTCCTTCTCTGAGGACGTCTCTGTCACACTGGACTCGTCCTGAAAACTGCTCATCCTGAGACTTTGTGTCCTCGACACCTTCATGTAGATGATACAGGACTTTTGGTTCCTGGTCCTCAGTGAAGAGTCGACAGTAGACAATGATGGGCTCTGATGATCCCTGAGTGTTGGTGGTGAAGGTCCAGTCCAGTGTGATGTTGTGGTTCTCCTCTGCCTGATAGGAGCTCTGTGTCACCTTCACTACAAATGTTGGTGCTGAGGAGACAGAGGGAAAGTGAGGAGCAGACTAACTGAGGACTTGTATCAGTTTGTAGAGAATAAAGTGAAGGAGGAAACTCACCACAGACACAGGAGGTCAGTGTGAGGAGCAGCAGGAAGCAGCAGCACATCATCTCCTGCATCATCTTCATGCTGCTTCATGTTCCCACCAACAGAACCATCAGACAGACGTGACCTCCCATTGGTGCTTCTGGGAGTTTTCAGTCAGTTTTCCAGGTTCAGGGTTTTTTTACAGTTCAGAAACGTGCGTCCATTTGTTCTGTGAGGAGGTTCCAGTCAGCAGTGTGTTAATGTGGAAGACCTTTAAGTTACTATTTATCATTTAATTACCTTATCTGTTGTGTTATGAGGATATAAAAGACGTGGTCTTTTATCATATTATATTGTTGTATATTCCAGAAACCAGACACATGTGTCTGTCTCTGAAGAGCCACCAACCTGGCCGCACCGGAGCCCTGACCGGACTCAATCAACAACAACATCTACACTGACTTCATCCAGTCAGGACCAGGCTGCTTCAGAACAACTGGGATGAGCTGACATGGCTCCACCGCATGACAGCCTTTCACAGCTCCCTCCCTCTCCCTCTGTCTTTCTCGTTCTCTCTCTCCAAACACGAGCCAGATATAAATCATGTTAATTACAGTCTATCACAACGACACTGGACAAGAAAAACAGTCTGTTGTCATTAACGGTGTGAAGAGGTGACGGTGAGTGACGTCACGTTGTTGTCTGTTCTTCACTCAGAGTTTTTCCTCTGGATGTAAACGTGCTGTAAGAAATGATGAGCACAGACTCAGAGATGAGCAGAGGAGCCTCTGATCCAGCTGCACGAGGTGCTGCAGGTAATGAAGAGCAAACAGACTGAGGATGAACTGGAGAGAAAACTACAGCAACTAACTTCTTACCGGAAGTGACTGGGACACACGAGAGCTGCTGACACTGGACTGAGACTTCAGGTGAGTGGATCTGCCGCCGTTAAAGACCAGGGGAAGCTGATCGGACACGAGCCCAGACAGACAGCTGACAGGTAACAACAACTGAGGAGACGGAGGGAGAGTCAGGAGGGGTGAGGTTTCTCTCCATGGGCGTGTAACTCTGACGGGCAGATGCGGCGGCCAATGGCAGGAGTGACTGGCCAGGAGTTGTTTTTGCTGTGTACCATTGCTTGTGTAAAGTCTAACCATACACACTATCCCGACAAGAAAAGAAATACGCCCCTGAATACGGGGAAGACCCCGCCCCGGTGGACACTACCGGGGCGGGACTATGGCAGCAGAACCACAGGAACTCCCAGTGACAGTGTGACTAAGAAGAGCAGGTGTGTTCAGGTTAGAGGTGGATATGGGCTGACAGCGATGATCTGACGATATTCTTTTAAATCTGTTGTGTGTGTGTTTCCACATAGAGCCTCCTTCATGAGGAAACAGCTGCACACAGGTTTAGAAGAAGGTGCAGCGCTTCACTGTGAACTGTCACAGAGCGTCAGCGCCCCCTAGTGGAGGGAAGAGCTAACAACAAGTCCAGTGACCAGACTGAGAATCTCCTCTGGTTGCTCCCTTTATACCCTGTGACTGCCCTGGGTGACGTATCAGGGCGGAGCTTAGAAAAGAAATAGGTGTGAACAATCTCACCAGAATCCTTGTCTACCATTGGCTGCAACAGTGTGTATCCCTGTTTTCAGTGAACCCCCCCCCCCTCATAAAAACCGTGACAAATCTCTTTTTCCTGCACTCTCCTTTGGACCATGGACTGTGTAGGAGCCACGTCTGTTTGTTTTGTTTGTCTTGCAGTACTCGAGGGAACCGCGGGGGCTATGTAGAGTTTTCTTTTTTTAAGTACGGGTGTGATCAGGGTGGAAGATCACGCCTTTTTTACCGCTCACTCGCTCACTCATGTTCCATGTTGTGTTTATTAAATGGGAACATCAACCAAACTTGAGCAACAGAATGGACAGTTGTTTGTAACAGTCTCCCACACCCACACAGAGTGAATACAGGAGGGCAGGATAGTCGCTAGAGACTGTAAATGAAAGCTTTGAACTGAACTCATGACCGCCCTCAGTGTGTCTGTTGTTCTGTGTGTGTGTGTGTGTGTGTCTGGTTCAGACTCAGTGTGAACACAGTGATGATGGAAACACACTGGAGATAAACTGCACTGTTGATCAGAGACACAAAACTGTTGGTTCACAACAACTTTATTGACACAGGTTCTTCTCTCGTTGTGAGTTTTCAGGAAGTCACATTCAGTCTGCAGATTCACACTAGTTCACACTGATGATCACACGACTCAACCAACTACACAGACTCACACTCATGGTGAACACAGCAACAACACAACATCCGTACATGAGCTCCATGTGTGAATCTTTTCAGTGTCGGAGAAACAAACAGCAGAAGAACAGTCATTTTAAACCACAGGAAAAGGTGGAGCTGGTGACGTCATGACGCAGCAGCTGGTCTGTAGCCCCCCCTGCTGGTAATGTCTTCACTTGTTCCACTGCTGAGACTCAAATGAACTGAGCTTTACAGGAAGTACACGAAGACCAGTCAAACCGGTCTCATGAATATTCAGAGGTTCATTATCTACGGACCAATCAGTGATCAGAGGGAGGTGCGGCTTCTGCGTCAGTCTTCCCTCACACATCAGCTCCTGTTCAGTCTCTTCCCACAGACTGTGAGTGATGATCCAGACTCAGTGTTAATCAGTGTGTAATGACTCTAATGTGAACTGCATCAACACACTGAGGCTGGTGTTGAATGTTGAGCTCATGTGTAGAAGGAGCTGTAACACGTTGGTTCACACGCTCACTTCAGTGACTGTGCAGCTGCTGCTGCTGTTGGTTCATGTCACACTGAGCTGAGCTTTGGATGCTTCAGCTTTTATGATGTGTTCAGGTTGGTGTCTCTAACATCAGCTCCATTTCTCTCCTTCTCTGCTGCTGAAGTCGTGTCATTTACGTCTTTGAAATGATCGTTGTTGCACTTGTTGTGAAGAGTATAAATAAAGTTTATTGTTGTTTTTTTGTCTCTGTGACGTCTGAGTCTCTGACGTTAAGACTGTGACACAGAAGAGTCAGAACAACTTCACTTAAAGATTTATGTACAGTATATTTACATGACACTAACAACTCCATTTAAAGTCAAAACTAAAACAATATGTACATGAAGAGACCTTTTATATCACACGTCAGGTTATGTCTCCAGCAGTAGATGATCCAGAGACAGTCCTGGATTCTGTCTCCTGGTTCTTTGACTCAGGTTCTGTTGATACGACAGAGGACGGAGGTTCAGACAGAGTTCAGGTAGATCTGATGGACTGGTTCTTAGAGAGACTCTGAGTCTCTGCAGCTGTGTGGACGTTTGCAACGTTTAATTTGATTAAACAAAGCAAGAGAACCAGTAAAACTGCTGCTGTCAGTCCAACATAGAGGCCGCTCCTTCCTCGACTCTCTGGTTCAGATATATGTGGTCCTGGTCTCTCTGGTCCTGGTCTCTCTGGTCCTGGTGTCTCTGGTTCTGGTCTCTCTGGTCCTGGTTCATCAACAGCTGCTGTAAAAACCATTAATGACAGTCTTAGTCAATAACATAGAGCTGAGCAGACAAACTCCATCAGGTCTAGTTCAGCAGCAGAGTCTGTACAACACTGATGAGCCTCCATCAACAGAGCTTCTACTGACTCTACTGACTTCTACTGACTCTACTGACTCTACTGACTTCTACTGACTTCTACTGACTCTACTGACTCTACTGAATCAACTCACCTGTGACGTTCAGGTGACATTCATCAGAGCCCCCCCCATACTCAGTGAGAACTTCACACTGGTGCAGTCCTGAGTCCTCAGTCCTGAGTCTGGACACATGAAGTCTGACTCGTCCTTCTCTGAGGACGTCTCTGTCACACTGGACTCGTCCTGAAAACTGTTTATTCTGAGACTCTGAGACCTCGACACCTTCATGTAGATGATACAGGACTTTTGGTTCCTGGTCCTCAGTGAAGAATCGACAGTAGACAATGAGGGAGTCCAATGATCCCTGAGTGTTGGTGGTGAAGGTCCAGTCCAGTGTGATGTTGTGGTTCTCCTCTGCCTGATAGGAGCTCTGTGTCACCTTCACTACAAATGTTGGTTCTGAGGAGACAGAGGGAAAGTGAGGAGCAGACTAACTGAGGACTTGTATCAGTTTGTAGAGAATAAAGTGAAGGAGGAAACTCACCACAGACACAGGAGGTCAGTGTGAGGAGCAGCAGGAAGCAGCAGCACATCATCTCCTCCCTGTGACAGCACACACACACACACACACACACATCAACAACAACATCTATAGTGTGAGACACACATTTTATGTTTGGACTAAGTCAGTGTCAAATCACCTACACATAGACATGGCGCCCAGACGGTGTGTTACAGACCAACTAACTCCGCCCAGATGAGACATGTTTGACTCCTCCCCCTCAGAGAGCAGGGACACTGAACCCACAGTCTGTCTCTCATGGTTCCTCTAACAGCTTTAATGTTTTTTTCCACAAAGAAACTAGTGTTGCAACATGTAGTTCCTTCACTAGAGAGGTACCGTGACACATCACGTTAAAAAGCCTAAAACACAGTCTCAGCTCAGAAACAACCCCCCCGCTGTCTGTTCTTTCTGTTAGAGGAGGAGGAAACGCTGAGAACTGTGTTTGTGTTGTTTGCTCTGTTGAACGGTCGATGAAGCAGAGTGTGTTATAGTTAATGTAAGTGGTGTGATCTGAACAGAGCAGCACTGTCCACAGCTCATACTGAACAAACACACTGAGACCATGTTGTGTCCATTGTCCCTCTGTGTAACCAGACCACACAGACTGAGGATGAAGTCCACTGGAGACAAAACTACAGGAATAAAATATCTTACCTGCTGGAGCGCACGAGAGCTGAGGAGTGTCGCGAGCCTGCTGCCGCAGACTGTGTGAGTCGCACCATTGAACACATCCTGAGGTGGTGACGCAGCAACAAGGTTGTGTGTGGTGAAACAGAAGTTTACATATTTATCACAGATAATAAGTAAAGTTACAAATTTCCCTCTGATGTGGCCTCGAATAAGTTAATTACGAAAAATACGAAAGTTAATCCAATGTTTGTTTCTGTTTGTGTTTCTGGGTCCAACTTCAGAGCAGTGGAGGAGAAGGGGAGGAGCCTCGCTTCCTCTGAACAGTCAGTTGTAGTGTTTCCTGTGAACACAGAACAGGCCCGTGCAGCGGAGGAGGAGGGGGGCGGGTCTGTTCTCTCAGCAGAGGAGTCATCGTCTCATGTTCAGCTGTGTTTTGTAATAACTTGTGTTTCTGCTTCAGTCCTCCACACTGCTCTGATCACTACAAGGATGTTTGCTGGTAAAGTCCCGTTAGAGCAGGTGGAGGGACTGTGACAGAGCAGAATGTGAGGCAGGTCTGTAGGAGCCCACCACCACCTGACGCCTCAGCAGGTAAACGTTTCTCCTCTGCATCTGTCCAGGAGAGAGCAGAGACCAGAAGGGAGCACGCGGAACGCGGAACTGCCAGAAAAGTCTGAATGAAGGTTCAATGAACTTGTTTTTTCTTTATTTAAACAAACAATTGTAGCTTTAAACATCTTATAAATCCATAATATACAGCATGTATGTATGTGGCGCCACCTTGTGACAGATGTTATTAAACACACACACTGACACAGAGTCTCTGCTTCCTGCCTCAGTGAACACACACCACACACTTCCCAGCATGCATCTGCTTTGTACCTTTCTGATGTCACACATCGAGGTTCAGCCTGTAACAAGTGTGGACAGTATTTTACACAGTAAACTATTCATCTCCTGTGACTGACAGCACATGATCCACAGACTGTGATAATCTTCATGAAGTGCAGTGGTCCTCTACTTCAGTTCTGGACGTCTTAACGCTTCATCTAAACACAAACCCACAGTCACACAGACACAACGTAGATCATAAGAGGTCAGAGGTCAGACCGGGTGAGCATGGACAAGGAGAAGTTTGACCTGAACTTTGACCTTTACACCACTGACCTGAGGTTTACTGTCTTATCAGTGGGTTTAGTGAAACAACGACTTGAGGAGCAGCAGAGTTTGACCAGTGGAGCTGTTGTTAAAGCTGCTGCTGTCAGTCCCAGTGCAACATAGAGACCAGTCCTTCCCCGACTCTCTGGTCCTGGTCCATCAGGTGGGTGTGGTCCATCAGGTGGGTCTGTAGCCTCAGGTTGAGCATCAGCTGCTGTAAAGGACATGAAGATGTTGGTGATTCCTGTGAAGAGGAAACTTTTCTTCACTGAGAGACTGAATCAAAGCTTTAAACTGGAGCTGGACAATAATAATCTACAGGAAACGTCCTCTGGTGCTTCCTGCTTCTTCAACTAAAGATCGTGGGAGGGAGACTCTGGGAACTCTGGGTAATCATGACTGACAGCTTCATCCAGTCCAATGTCTCTGTGACTCTGTCAGGTGAAACGTCTCAGCAGCTGTTGGATGGATACAGGTGAACTTTGGCACCAACATTTTGTGCTTCCTGTGCTTAGCATGCTAACACGCTAAAGTGATGTGATAGCATTTAGCTTCAAGCTGAACTTTTACAGAGGACAGTCTGACGGAGCTGTTAGCATGTCTGTTAGCATGTGTATTAGCATGTCTGTAACTGAGGTGATTCAACTCACCAGTGACGTTCAGGTGACATTCATCAGAGCCCCTCCCATACTCAGTGAGAACTTCACACTGGTACAGTCCTGAGTCCTCAGTCCTGAGTCTGGACACATGAAGTCTGACTCGTCCTTCTCTGAGGACGTCTCTGTCACACTGGACTCGTCCTGAAAACTGCTCATCCAGAAAGTCTGGGTCCTCGACACCTTCATGTAGATGATACAGGACTGAGGCTCTGAGATCAGTGAAGAGTCGACAGTAGACAATGATGGGCTCTGATGATCCCTGAGTGTTGGTGAAGGTCCAGTCCAGTGTGATGTTGTGGTTCTCCTCTGCCTGATAGGAGCTCTGTGTCACCTTCACTACAAATGTTGGTGCTGAGGAGACAGAGGGAAAGTGAGGAGCAGACTAACTGAGGACTTGTATCAGTTTGTAGAGAATAAAGTGGCAGGAGTCAGATGCAGCCCAGGGCAGGTTCAGGAGGACAGCAGGGTGTTCATCCAAGTCATGAGTTTGGTATCAGACAACAACACTGACGTGATCAGATCAGTGTTTGAGCCTAAAACACAGTCTCTGCTCAGAAACAACCCCCCGCTGCCTGTTCCTTCCTGTCAGCAGAGGAGGAAACGCTGAGAACTGTGTTAGTGTTGTTTGCTCTGTTTCACCACACACAACCTGAGCAACAAGGTTGTGTGTGGTGAAACAGAAGTTTACATATTTATCACAGATAATAAGTAAAGTTACAAATTTCACTCTGATGCGGCCTCGAAGAAGTTAATTACGATGTTTGTTTGTGCTTCTGTTTCTCCTGTGTCCTGCGGCAGACTCCTCTGGGAGTAGCAGGGGAGGAGCCCTGCTTCTTCTGAACAAGACGACCAGAAGTATCTTTAAGTGTCAGTTGGCAGCGTTGTCTGTGAACACAGAGCAGGAGCGTGCAGCAGCAGGAGGAGGGAGCGGTGTCTGTTCTCTCAGCGGAGGAGTCAGCGTCTCATGTTCAGGTATGTTTTCCAATAAGTTGTGTTTCTGCTTAACAGGCACGTACACACCAAGGGGGGTATGAGCCCCTGCCCTTTTTGCCTCGTATTAAAAAGTGCCCTCTTTTTTATTTTTTATAACATTAATAAATTCCTGTTGCTGATGTAAAACACAGCACATGTACAAAAACGCCACAGTTATCTACCGTACACGTTTCCTTGTACTACGGTGTTGTGTGTGTTGGGCCTGCTGCTCCTCTGAGAGAGAGAGAGAGAGAGAGAGAGAGAGAGGCCGCTGCCTCGTGAGACGTGACAGTGGAGCGACTTGAACCTTTGTGAGTTATAAAGCAATTAGCATAACTTCCATGGGGGCTAACAAGTTTCCTTCTACTTATTCAACCTGCTTAAATGAGTCACATTTCAGGAAAGTGCCCATTTGTGCTCGTTAAGCTCACTGCTTGTTAATAAGAGTTAAAGTTATGGTTGGTGATCGTGTTCAGAAACACTTTTTGTGATACTGGGTGAAATGGTCCTTCTATCCTGAGAGTAGTCAACACATGATGTGTTCAGGAAAAGGAACGGAAATAATCAGAGCTCTGTGGCAGCTGCAGGACTGACACAACTCCGACCTGTAATATCCTGAGCCGCGTTCTGCTGCTGTTGTTGTTGTTGTTGTTGTTGTTGTTGTTGTTGTTGTTGTTGTGTTGTTGTTGTTGTGGTGACTGTGTTCAGTTTTCCGTCACTCAGCCTTTATTCTTTCCGGAAGCACTGCTGCATTGTGGGGTGTACAGTTCTCTTCATGTCAAAAGAGCGTCGGCTCACGGAGAGAAACCTCTACGTCTGTCTATCGATCGCGCAGCACAGCACCTGTATAACACGCACACACCCACTACAGACAAAACCAGCGCTGTCCGTGGTGCTGTGACCCTTGACCCCTGGCCCTGAACCGACTATACAAGCACTCATGTGCATGTCATGCCCACACAACGATGGGATTGTACTTGTCCTCCCTATACAGCCATCAAAAGAGAGATGGAGATGTCGTGCACGCGAGCCTGCAGAGCTGCTGCTGCTGCTGATGATGATGATGATGATGTCAGTCCCAGTCCAACATGGAGGACCGTCCTCCTCCACACCTCTTACATCATTACATCGTGTTGTTGAACAGTTTTAAGTTTGGTAACTTCTGGGACATAAAGACTGTGACACAGAGGAGTCAGAACAACTTCACTCTGATCAATACAGATTTATTTACAGCATATTTACATTACAAACAGAAGGACAGTTGGTTGCACATTGTAACAGCTTCATCAAAGGCAGTTAAATAAGATCCATTATTGATCACAATAATAATAAAGTGCAAAGGTGGCAGATGAAGCTTTAAGAGAAACATGATTGACACTGACGTCTTCTGTTGATGCTGCTGAATGATGACGTCTCCAGTTAAACTCCACACTGAAACTATATGTGTCTGATCCAGTACAGAAGACTGCATCATATATGTGATGTTAGGTTATGTCTCCAGCAGTAGATGATCCAGAGACAGTCCTGGATTCTGTCTCCTGGTTCTTTGACTCAGGTTCTGTAGATACGACAGAGGACGGAGGTTCAGACAGAGTTCAGGTAGATCTGATGGACTGGTTCTCAGAGAGACTCTGGGTCTCTGCAGCTGTGTGGACGTTTGCAACGTTTAATTTGATTAAACAAAGCAAGAGAACCAGTAAAACTGCTGCTGTCAGTCCAACATAGAGGCCGATCCTTCCTCGACTCTCTGGTTCTGATATATGTGGTTCTGGTCTCTCTGGTCCTGGTCTCTCTGGTCCTGGTTCATCAACAGCTGCTGTAAAAACCATTAATGACAGTCTTAGTCAATAACATAGAGCTGAGCAGACAAACTCCATCAGGTCTAGTTCAGCAGCAGAGTCTGTACAACACTGATGAGCCTCCATCAACAGAGCTTCTACTGACTCTACTGACTCTACTGACTCTGACTCTACTGACTTCTACTGACTTCTACTGACTCTCCTGAATCAACTCACCAGTGACGTTCAGGTGACATCCATCAGAGCCCCCCCATACTCAGTGAGAACTTCACACTGGTACCGTCCTGAGTCCTCAGTCCTGAGTCTGGACACATGAAGTCTGACTTGTCCTTCTCTGAGGACGTCTCTGTCACACTGGACTCGTCCTGAAAACTGTTTATTCTGAGACTCTGGGGCCTCGACACCTTCATGTAGATGATACAGGACTTTTGGTTCCTGGTGATCATCAGTGAACAGTTCACAGTAGATACTGAGGAGATCCAATGATCCCTGAGTGTTGTTGGTGAAGGTCCAGTCCAGTGTGATGTTGTGGTTCTCCTCTGCCTGATAGGAGCTCTGTGTCACCTTCACTACAAATGTTGGTGCTGAGGAGACAGAGGGAAAGTGAGGAGCAGACTAACTGAGGACTTGTATCAGTTTGTAGAGAATAAAGTGAAGGAGGAAACTCACCACAGACACAGGAGGTCAGTGTGAGGAGCAGCAGGAAGCAGCAGCACATCATCTCCTCCCTGTGACAGGACACACACACACACACATCAACAACAACCAGATGAGACATGACTCCTCCCCCTCACAGAGCAGGGAGACCGAACCACAGTCTGTCTCTCATGGTTCCTCTAACAGCTTTAATGTTTTTTTTCCACAGAGAAACTAGTGTTGCAACATGTAGGTCCTTCACTAGAAAGGTACCGTGATACATCACGTTAAAAACTAAACCGTTTCTCACGTGTTTCGTATCGATGCTTCATTAAAACAGCAGCAGTCTGTGTCTGAGAGTTGGCTGAGTGGGCGTGGCTTTCTTTTCTACGGCAGACTGTTTAATGCAGCCCAGGGCGGGTTCAGGGGGACAGCAGGGTGTTTATCCAAGTCATGAGTTTGGTATCAGACAACAACACTGAAGTGATCAGATCAGTGTTTGAGGCTAAAACACAGTCTCAGCTCTGAACAACTGACCACTTCCTGTTCTTTCTGTTAGAGGAAGTGAAAACACTGAGAGAACTGAGTCACATTAGAAACAGTGGACCACAGCAGTGTCCCTAGTCCCCGTGTGGAGACATGGCACAGATGTCCCTTTCTGTCTTTGTAGACATTTCTGTTTTATGATTGTGATCAAACATGAACTTTTACCTTTCATCATATTTTATTTATTTTGTACTATGTGTCTTGTAAACGGACCTGAGTCCGTCATAAAGTTGAACGTAACATAACATACTGTAGCTGATCTCCTGCCTCCTCCTCAGTTATCTGCTGTAACATGGTGTTTGTCCAGCCTGGAGGAACAGAGCTCTCACCTGCAGCCTCGAAGAACCAGACCAGAGTATCTGAACAGAGCAGCAGCGTCCACAGCTCATACTGAACAAACACACTGTGACCATGTTGTGTCCATTGTCCCTCTGTGTAACCAGACCACACAGACTGAGGATGAAGTCCACTGGAGACAAAACTACAGGAATAAAATATCTTACCTGCTGGAGCGCACGAGCGCTGAGGAGTGTCGCGAGCCCGCTGCCACAGACTGTGTGAGTCGCACCATTGAATACGTGCTGAGATGGTGACGCAGCAACAAGGTTGTGTGTGGTGAAAAATAATAAGTAAAGTTACAGATTTCACTCTGATGTGGCCTCGAATAAGTTAATTACGAAAAATACGAACGTTAATCCAATGTTTGCTTCTGCTTCTGTTTCTGCTTCTGTTTCTGTTTCTGTTTCTTCTGGTCCGAGCAGTGGACGGAGAAGGGGAGGAGCCTCGCTTCCTCTGAACATGTCAGCTGTAGCATTGTCTGTGAACACAGAGCAGGATCGTGCAGTGGAGGAAGGAAGAGGAAGGAAGCGGTGTCTGTTCTCTCAGCAGGAGGAGTCAGCGTCTCATGTTCAGGTGTGTTTTCCAATAAGTTGTGTTTCCGCTTCAATCCTCCACACTGCTCTGATCACTACAAGGATGTTTGCTGGTAAAGCCCCGTTAGAGCAGGTGGAGGGACTGTGACAGAGCAGAAGTCCTGGATTCTGTCTCCTGGTTCTTTGACTCAGGTTCTGTTGATACGACAGAGGACGGAGGTTCAGACAGAGTCCAGGTGGATCTGATGGACTGGTTCTCAGAGAGACTCTGGGTCTCTGCAGCTGTGTGGACGTTTCCTCTGTTGTTTTTGATCAACTGACATCGGACAATACAACAGAGCAGACAGGGAACCAACAGAAGTCCTGCTGCCGTCAGTACAACATTGTGCCGGACCCCTCCCCGACTCAAGGCCTATACGTCTGACTTGGCAGATTCTACCCACCTCGCCAGTCAGACTGGATCTGCCGTCGTCAAAGACCAGGTGACCCTGATCGTACATGAGCCCTAAACTTGTGTTTCTCATAACAAGTGAGCTGCTCGTGGCTCAGCGCTTCACTCCGCGGCAGCTCCGCCTATCTCAGCTTCGGTCCACTCCTGACTCCTCCCCTTCACTTCTGTGAGCCTATCTCAGCTGACTTGGGCCGGTCAAGTTAGACCATGCGTACCCCACCTCTCAAACAGACCCCCCCCTCAGGTTCAGGTGGGTGGTGGTGTGACCTGTTTTCTTTCATGTACTACTACACTGTTGAATGTGCACTTGACAGTGTTTTTCTTGCATGTTTGTTTACAGCAGATAAAAAGGCTGACTCTGACTCTCTCTAGCTTTTTGGCACATTCATTCATGTTTTTACAGCAGGGCTCAACACCATCATTTAGCTTCAAACTAAACTTTGAAATAACTTTCATGTTCCTTGGGTGGTTCTGCAGCGGATGGAGAGGACTGTGGTGTTGAACCCCAGTCCTCTCCCTCAGCTTCTCTTCATGTGTGCAGGTGAGCTGCTGCTACAGGCTCTGCCTGCTCTCCTCACTCTGACCATAATGAACCACGAGGATCAGCATCTGTTTCCATATGTCACAACTCGCCTTGCAGCATCTTTTCTCTTTTGCCATGTTACCGTGTAAACAGAAAAGAGGATCTGCCATGAACACGTTCATTTTCCTATGTTCAAACTTTCAGTCAACAAATCACATCTTTTTACTGTTTCATGCAGTTTTAATTCAAAAGATGTGGCGCAACACAAAAACAAATCTGACAGTAAAAAAACAAAACAGGTTCTACATTCACAGTTGATATTTGCAAGAAAACAGCGTCCAGAAACTTAGGCTTACCTGCAAATAAAAGGCATTACCTTCACAGCTCACATTTCACACACCTCAGAGTTTGGTGTAAACATAGATACGAAAGCAGATCTCATATCTTGACTGCACATGAAGCTTATTTTGTTTGTCAAGCGGGACTTGACACCGACAGGTGATTTACATTTAACAAATGAAGTCATTTCATCAGCGGCATTTGCTCAAAGTAGGATTCAGACATCCAGGATAAATGACTGAGCCGTGCTCTGTTGTTGTTGTTGTTGTTGTTCAGTTTTCCATCACTCAGCCTTTATTCTTTCCGGAAGCACTGCTGCATTGTGGGGTGTGCAGTTCTCTTCATGTCAAAAGAGCGTCGGCTCACGGAGAGAAACCTCTACGTCTGTCCATCGATCGCGCAGCACAGCACCTGTATAACAAAAAACATTAAAACACCACCGACATGAACGAGCACAGCATCGAGCAGTGGAGACGTGGGTTTATTTACTATGAAGTTCGTATCTTTAATTGTTGAAACGAGGTCCGTGGTGACCGGCTGGTTGTTTTAGTAGCGGCTAAACCAGCATGTGGCCAAACTGTGGACAGGAAATCACGTCTGCGCTGAGTGGATGTGCAGAGGGTCGAACCAGCGCTTGTCTGGTCTGCTGCTGACAACAAGGTTTCTTTTGCTAGTTACTGTGAGTCACCGGTTCTCAGACCATCTGAGTCCGTGCAGCCAAGCGGGTGTTTCAACTCTTTATGATTCTGTGACAGTACACGAAATAACTGAGCAAACTGACAACGACTACTTACTATATTATTATTATTACAACTGCTGCTGCCACTGCAGCATAGACTGTGACCATTCCCCAATCCTCTGGTCGTTGTTTCTCTGGTCCTGATCTCTGTGGTCCTGGTCTCTGTGGTTCTGGTCCTGGTTCATCAACAGCTGCTGTAAAAACCATTAATGACAGTCTTAGTCAATAACATAGAGCTGAGCAGACAAACTCCATCAGGTCTAGTTCAGCAGCAGAGTCTGTACAACACTGATGAGCCTCCATCAACAGAGCTTCTACTGACTCTACTGACTTCTACTGACTCTACTGACTCTACTGACTTCTACTGACTTCTACTGACTCTACTGACTCTACTGACTTTTACTGACTCTACTGACTTCTACTGACTCTACTGAATCAACTCACCAGTGACGTTCAGTCGACATTCATCAGAGCCCTCCCCATATTCATTGAGGACCTGACACTGGTACAGTCCTGAGTCCTCAGTCCTGAGTCTGGACACATGAAGTCTGACTCGTCCTTCTCTGAGGACGTCTCTGTCACACTGGACTCGTCCTGAAAACTGTTTATTCTGAGACTCTGAGACCTCGACACCTTCATGTAGATGATACAGGACTTTTGGTTCCTGGTCCTCAGTGAAGAGTCGACAGTAGACAATGAGGGAGTCCAATGATCCCTGAGTGTTGGTGGTGAAGGTCCAGTCCAGTGTGATGTTGTGGTTCTCCTCTGCCTGATAGGAGCTCTGTGTCACCTTCACTACAAATGTTGGTTCTGAGGAGACAGAGGGAAAGTGAGGAGCAGACTAACTGAGGACTTGTATCAGTTTGTAGAGAATAAAGTGAAGGAGGAAACTCACCACAGACACAGGAGGTCAGTGTGAGGAGCAGCAGGAAGCAGCAGCACATCATCTCCTCCCTGTGACAGCACACACACACACACACACACACACACACACACACACACACACACACACACATCAACAACAACATCTACACTGACTTCATCCAGTCAGGACCAGGCTGCTTCATCTAGTCTAGTCTAGTGCAGAAATATATTCTGTCACAAGGTGGCGCCACTTCAACTGGGATGAGCTGACATGGCTCCACCACATGACATCCTCAGAGCTCCCTCCCTCTCCCTATGTCTTTCTCTCTCCCTCTCTCCAAATGTCTTTATTACAAACACGAGTCAGATATAAATCATGTTAATTACAGTCTATCACAACGATATTGGACATAAAAACAACAGAACAACGGTCTGTTGTCATTAACGGTGTGAAGAGGAGGACGGTGAGTGACGTCACGTTGTTGTCTGTTGACTCAGTTTTTCCTCTGGATGTAAACGTGCTGTAAGAAATGATGAGCACAGACTCAGAGGTGAGCAGAGGAGCCTCTGATCCAGCTGCACGAGGTGCTGCAGGTGATGAAGAGCAAACAGACTGAGGATGAACTGGAGAGAAAACTACAGCAACACACTTCTTACCGGAAGTGACTGGGACACACGAGAGCTGCTGACACTGGACTGAGACTTCAGGTGAGTGGATCTGCCGCCGTTAAAGACCAGGTGAAGCTGATCGGACACGAGCCCAGACTGACAGCTGACAGGTAACAACAACTGAGGAGACGGAGGGAGAGTGAGGAGGGGTGAGGTTTCTCTCCGGGGGGGGGGGGGGGGTGTAACTCTGACGGACAGATGCGGCGGCCAATGGCAGAAGTGACTGGCCAGGAGTTCCCGTTTTTCTGCTGTGTACCACTGCTTGTAAAGTCCAACCGTACACACTACCCGACCAGAAAGGAAATACGCCCCTGAACACGGGGTAGTCCCCGGTGGACACTACCCCGCTCCGTTTCTCGGGGGGCGCGGGGTAGTATCAGTCGACTGATTACAAGGCGGGGCCTTATTTAAGGGGGTGGTCGGGGTAGTGTGTAGACACTAGCCCGACTATGGCAGCAGAACAACAGGAACTCCCAGTGACAGTGTGACTAAGAAGAGCAGGTGTGTTCAGGTTAGAGGTGGAAAAAACATCTCTGTTATTTTCTGACAGCGATGATCTGACGATATTCTTTTAAATCTGTTGTGTGTGTGTTTCCACATAGAGCCTCCTTCATGAGAAACAGCTACGCACTGGTTTAGAAGACGGTGCAGCTCTTCACCACTGACAGTCCTGATGCAGGCTCCTGAATGTCTCACCGTTTGAAATGAGCACCTGAAGGCAGCACAAAGCCCTGGAGACTCCTGAGTCTCTGACATGAAGACTGTGACACACAGAAGAGTCACGACAACGTCCCTCTGACACAAACAGACTTGTATTTACAGCATATTCACATTATAAACAAGGTGATGAAGACTGAATAACAATGACAACAGTGATGTGTCAGATCCCTGAGCTGTGGTCAGAGGACAGAGACACTGACGGCTTTAGCTCCGCCTCTTACATGGAGGAAAACACCTCCAACACACTGACACAGAGTCTCTGCTTCCTGCCTCAGTGAACACACACCACACAGCACCGTGTGTTAGGACAGAGGACGGTGGTCCAGACAGAGTCCAGTTCCATCTGATGGACTGGTTCTCAGACCATCTGAGTCCGTGCAGCCAAGCGGGCGTTTCGACTCTTCTTTATGATTCTGTGACGGTACACAAAATAACTGAGCCGACCCACAACGACTACAACTGCTGCTGCCACGGCAACATAGACTGCAACCATTCCCCAATCCTCTGGTCCTGGTCTCTCTGGTCCTGGTGTCTCTGGTCCTGGTCTCTCTGGTCCTGGTGTCTCTGGTCCTGGTTCATCAACAGCTGCTGTAAAAACCATTAATGACAGTCTTAGTCAATAACATAGAGCTGAGCAGACAAACTCCATCAGGTCTAGTTCAGCAGCAGAGTCTGTACAACACTGATGAGCCTCCATCAACAGAGCTTCTACTGACTCTACTGACTCTGACTCTACTGACTCTACTGACTCTGACTCTACTGACTCTACTGAATCACTCACCAGTGACTTTCAGTCGACATTCATCAGAGCCCCTCCCCAATTCATTGAGGACATGACACTGGTACCGTCCTGAGTCCTCAGTCCTGAGTCTGGACACATGAAGTCTGACTCGTCCTTCTCTGAGGACGTCTCTGTCACACTGGACTCGTCCTGAAAACTGCTCATCCAGAAAGTCTGGGTCCTCGACACCATCATGTAGATGATACAGGACTTTTGGTTCCTGGTGATCATCAGTGAAGAGTCGACAGTTGACACTGAGGGAGTCCAGTGATCCCTGAGTGTTGTTGGTGAAGGTCCAGTCCAGTGTGATGTTGTGGTTCTCCTCTGCCTGATAGGAGCTCTGTGTCACCTTCACTACAAATGTTGGTTCTGAGGAGACAGAGGGAAAGTGAGGAGCAGACTAACTGAGGACTTGTATCAGTTTGTAGAGAATAAAGTGAAGGAGGAAACTCACCACAGACACAGGAGGTCAGTGTGAGGAGCAGCAGGAAGCAGCAGCACATCATCTCCTCCCTGTGACAGCACACACACACACACACACACACACACACATCAACATCACATCTACACTGACTTCATCTTCTTCAGTAGGTTTGGTGCAGTAACACACTTCTGTCACAAGGTGGCGCCACTAAAATGATCACAAACTGGTAAATAACAGACTGAAGCTCAGTGGACCAGTGTGAACACGTCTGGCCCTTTAAGACATGGACACGCCCCCTGTTTCTACAGACGACACTTCTCCTACTTTTCCTTTCCTCATGTCTTAGACACGGTGTAATGTCTCCCTGTAGTTTCAGTCACACTCAGACACCCAGCGGAGAAGAGTTCACCCTGAAGCTCGTTTCTAAAACGTCATTTAACCTTAAAAAAAAAAAAAAGCCTTAAATCTACAACGAGTTTTTAAGATTCTGACGTCACACTGTGGTTTTATGAAAACACACAACCAAAGAAACAAAACACTGAACAGACTCACACAACATCAACACCAGCACCTGTGTACCTGGACTTTACCTTCAGTCTCTTCCGGCATTGTAGAGAGCTCTGACACCACCACACCCGGGGGCGTCATATAAAAGTGTGACGAAGGGGAGCAGTGGGCGGGAACTGACTGTACTCTGATCGGTGATTGGTCAGCCTGCCTGTCGGATATGTAAATGAGGGACGCCTTACATTGTTTGTGAAGATTTGTCCACAGACACTGGGACAGCAGAAGTCCACAGCAGCAGAGTTATGGTCACTGGTGCCACCTAGTGAACAGAAGAGCTAATGACAAGCGCAGCAGCTCGATGCTTCTCACCTCAGAATAAACCTGATGCTGCTTTTGTTTTTTGTCACCTTTGACCTACAAAGCTCCACTGAAGCTGCTGCTGCTGCTGCTGATGATGATGATGATGTCAGTCCCAGTCCAACATGGAGGACCGTCCTCCTCCACACCTCTTACATCATTACGTCGTGTTGTTGAACAGTTTTAAGTTTGGTAACTTCTGGGACATAAAGACTGTGACACAGAGGAGTCAGAACAACTTCACTCTGATCAATACAGATGATTTACAGCATATTTACATGACAGACTTTACACAAGGACAGTTGATTATACGTTCAGACGGTTTCATCAATAGTCAGCAGGTCAACAAT
Source organism: Caranx melampygus (assembly GCA_019059645.1). NCBI lineage: Eukaryota > Metazoa > Chordata > Actinopteri > Carangiformes > Carangidae > Caranx > Caranx melampygus. Next base: position 43,915 of record JAFELL010001752.1, read on the forward strand.
AATGATAATAAAGTACATTATAAAAATAAGTATAATTCTAGTAAAGTGCATCTGGTCAGTGCAGCTTTAAATGCAGCAACACACAAGTGATGAATTTTCAGATCAGATGAAGAGATGATTGACTCTGAGGTCATGTGTTGATGCTGCTGGATGATGACGTCTCCACTTAAACTCAACGCTAAAACAATGTGAACATGATGTGAGACAGAGGAACAGACGCGATAGATCACACGTCAGGCTATGTCTCCAGCAGTAGATGATCCAGAGACAGTCCTGATTCTGTCTCCTGGTTCTTTGACTCAGTTCTGTTGATACGTCAGAGGACGGAGGTTCAGACAGAGTCCTGTTGGACCTGGTGGACTGGTTCTCAGAGGGACTCGGAGTCTCTGCAGATGTGTGGACGTTTCCTCTGTTACGTCTTTGTATGTAAAACTTGACAGGACAGCAGGCCAGACAGAGAAGCAGTAAAATTCCTCCTACCGTCAGTTTCCCATAAAAGATAATAATTCCCCAGATCCCTGATTCTGGTCTCTCTGGTCCTGGTGTCTCTGGTCCTGGTCTCTCTGGTCCTGGTCTCTCTGGTCCTGGTGTCTCTGGTCCTGGTTCATCAACAGCTGCTGTAAAAACCATTAATGACAGTCTTAGTCAATAACATAGAGCTGAGCAGACAAACTCCATCAGGTCTAGTTCAGCAGCAGAGTCTGTACAACACTGATGAGCCTCCATCAACAGAGCTTCTACTGACTCTACTGACTTCTACTGACTTCTACTGACTTCTACTGACTCTACTGACTCTACTGACTCTACTGAATCAACTCACCAGTGACGTTCAGTCGACATTCATCAGAGCCCTCCCCATATTCATTGAGGACCTGACACTGGTACAGTCCTGAGTCCTCAGTCCTGAGTCTGGACACATGAAGTCTGACTCGTCCTTCTCTGAGGACGTCTCTGTCACACTGGACTCGTCCTGAAAACTGCTCATCCTGAGACTCTGAGACCTCGACACCTTCATGTAGATGATACAGGACTTTTGGTTCCTGGTCATCAGTGAACAGCTCACAGAAGACAATGAGGGAGTCCAATGATCCCTGAGTGTTGGTGAAGGTCCAGTCCAGTGTGATGTTGTGGTTCTCCTCTGCCTGATAGGAGCTCTGTGTCACCTTCACTACAATGTTGGTTCTGAGGAGACAGAGGGAAAGTGAGGAGCAGACTAACTGAGGACTTGTATCAGTTTGTAGAGAATAAAGTGAAGGAGGAAACTCACCACAGACACAGGAGTCAGTGTGAGGAGCAGCAGGAAGCAGCAGCACATCATCTCCTCCCTGTGACAGGACACACACACACACACACACACACACACACACACATCTACACTGACTTCATCCAGTCAGGACCATGCTGCTTCATCTTTACAGTCTAGTGCAGAAATACATTTCTGACACCAGGTGGCGCCACGTCAACTGATCACAAACTGGGAAACATTTGGCTTCGACCTCTTGGAATAACTGTGTTTAAATGTGGGGCAGGGATCTTGTATCATGTACTTATAACACAAGCAGTTTGAGGGTCCAAATGAAACGTCAGGTTTATTCATTGTGACAAACAGCTCAGTATTCGTCACAACCAAACTAAATTTCCAGTTCTTTAGACGTTTCATTTATATCTGTGTTTGTTCTTTTTACTTAATTATTTTTTTCTCACAGGAAGCGGTGACGACCGGCCGTCTGTAAACATCTGTCCTGGACCTTCAAGAGATAAGCATGCAGCTGGTTATTTATATCTCTCAGTTATTTCTGCTCTGACTCTGAACTGCGGCTCTATATGAACTCTACAAACACACACACTCATCAAAACAACAAAGTGTGAGCACAAAAATATCAACTCTGTATTTACACTTTACCTTCACTCTCTTCTGCCATGGTAGGGTAATGTTGTGGAGCTGTAATCTGTAACTGACTCACCACCACTATGGCTGGGTGGGGTGGGGTGAGGGTGGGTAGCGGGGGCTTCATTCCAGAGGGAGGGTGTGTGTGGGAATGAAATCGTTGTTTGACGAATGGGGGGAAAGTGCTTCTGATTGAAGTGGCCTGACCTTACCATGAGCAAATCTGATCAGTGATTGGTCTCTGCACAAAGAGGGAGGGTGTCAGTGTCTGTTTTCTCTTGCATTACCACGTGCTTCAAGTTTCCCGCATGGAGACAAAGCAACACTCGACACCAGGGAGAGTCACAGTCCACATACACACGAGCCAGTATAACAAAGACATACATCATAGTTTCTTCTTTCACTGTCAGGATCCAGCAGGTAGTGCAGTGAAGAGACTGCAGCCTGCTCTAACCTGAACACAACCACCGCCACGAGCACGTCACGCGCTGTTCTTTAACCTAACCAACATGGCTGTTTCTCAGTACATATCCATACACATAATGTAAATAAGCCCTGATATGTGACCATAGACACAAGAGGCTCATAAGGCCGACATGTAGAGGACCAGAGTCCAGCAGGTATCAGACAGAGGACAGAGGAAGACCATACAGACTCTGAGTGAGTGAGGCAGGTGTCAGCCCTGTGACAGCCTCAGACCATCAAACCACCACCATGAATGTTCAGTGAAGCGTGGAGTCTGTTAAAGGGCCAGGGCAGGAAGTTCAAACATCTGTAACGTGTCCATGTATCTTCAAACAGTTGGAACAAACTATTTAAAAAAAAAAAAGAAAATGTGTTTACTCACTTGTAAAGTACCTGACAACAGTTATAAGTGTTGTTCTTGTTGCTGTTGCCTTGGTAACCTCTGAGTCTCTGTCATTAAGACTGTGACACAGAAGAGTCAGAACAACTTCACTCTGATCAATACAGATGATTTACAGCATATTTACATGACAGACTTCACAAGGACAGTTGATTATACGTTCAGACGGTTTCATCAATAGTCAGCAGGTCAACAATAATGATAAATAAGTACATTATAAAAATAAAGTATAATTCTAGTAAAGTGCATCTGGTCAGTGCGCTTTAAATGCAGCAACAACACAAGTGATGAATTTTCAGATCAGATGAAGAGATGATTGACACTGAGGTCATGTGTTGATGCTGCTGGATGATGACGTCTCCACTTAAACTCAACGCTAAAACAATGTGAACATGATGTGAGACAGAGGAACAGACACGATAGATCACACGTCAGGCTATGTCTCCGGCAGTAGATGATCCAGAGACAGTCCTGGATTCTGTCTCCTGGTTCTTTGACTCAGGTTCTGTTGATACGACAGAGGACGGAGGTTCAGACAGAGTCCTGTTGGACCTGGTGGACTGGTTCTCAGAGGGACTCGGAATCTCTGCAGCTGTGTGGACGTTTCCTCTGTTACGTCTTTGTATGTAAAACTTGACAGGAAAGTAGGCCAGACAGAGAAGCAGTAAACATCCTCCTACCGTCAGTTTCCCATAGAAGATAATAATTCCCCAGATCCCTGATTCTGGTCCCTCTGGTTCTGGTCTCTCTGGTCCTGGTGTCTCTGGTCCTGGTTCATCAACAGCTGCTGTAAAAACCATTAATGACAGTCTTAGTCAATAACATAGAGCTGAGCAGACAAACTCCATCAGGTCTAGTTCAGCAGCAGAGTCTGTACAACACTGATGAGCCTCCATCAACAGAGCTTCTACTGACTCTACTGACTCTACTGACTTCTACTGACTTCTACTGACTCTACTGACTTCTACTGACTCTACTGACTTCTACTGACTCTACTGACTCTTCTGACTCTACTGACTCTACTGAATCAACTCACCAGTGACGTTCAGGTGACATTCATCAGAGCCCCTCCCATACTCAGAGACAACATGACACTGGTACCACCCTGAGTCCTCAGTCCTGAGTCTGGACACATGAAGTCTGACTCGTCCTTCTCTGAGGACGTCTCTGTCACACTGGACTCGTCCTGAAAACTGCTCATCATGAGACTGTGGGAGCTCAACACCTTCACGTAGATGATACAGGACTGAGAGAGTGTCCTCAGTGAACATTTGACAGTAGATACTGATGGAGTCCAATGATCCCTGAGTGTTGGTGGTGAAGGTCCAGTCCAGTGTGATGTTGTGGTTCTCCTCTGCCTGATAGGAGCTCTGTGTCACCTTCACTACAAATGTTGGTTCTGAGGAGACAGAGGGAAAGTGAGGAGCAGACTAACTGAGGACTTGTATCAGTTTGTAGAGAATAAAGTGAAGGAGGAAACTCACCACAGACACAGGAGGTCAGTGTGAGGAGCAGCAGGAAGCAGCAGCACATCATCTCCTCCCTGTGACAGCACACACACACACACACACACACACACACACACACATCAACAACAACAACATCTACACTGACTTCATCCAGTCAGGACCAGGCTGCTTCATCTTTACAGTCTACTGCAGAAACATATTCAGTCACAAGGTGGCGCCAACTGATTAAAACAAAACACAAGACTAGAGCAGAGCTCAGTGGATGAATGTGCGTACGAGCAGTAAAAGGACAAACTGTATTATAAATGTTTATCACTCCACTTGAAATGTCAGGTTTATCTAGTTATTTGTGTTTAACAACAGCTTCGTGTAATTTACTGTGGTTTTTGGTCCTTAGAAAGACAGACAGTCGAAATAAATGTCTGTCCCGGCCCTTTAAGAGACACACATGGTTATTTATATCACAGGTGTTATATTCTGACATTAAGCTGCAGCTGTGTGTGTGTGAACTGTAATAACCTCAGAACACTTTTTACCTGATATAACAATATAATCATGTGGCAATACATGGTAACATGGTGAAAATCACATACCGTTAGTGTTCTAGGGTTAAAACACACCAACAACATGAGCTCTGTGTTTAGACTGTACCTTCACCCTCTCGTGCCATGGTAGAAGATCAGAAATGACCTGGTGTAATGGAACTGCACATGTCCACAGACCTGCCACTGACTACACAGCTTGTTTAGGGTGGGGTGGGGGGCGAGGGTTAGGTATGAGTCAGTCTGACCTAGGATCAAGTATTCCCCGTCCCAGCCTGAAAGCTGTTGGACTTCTTTTCAGTTCTTCATCACTTTCCATTTCTTTCAGGAACTGAACAGAAGTGCTACGGCCTTCAACTTCAGCACTTAACGACTACCAGGACCTGGATCACTGAGACACAGACATTAAAACCCAGCCATTCTGGAGATACCTGATCATTATTGATCAGGAAGTTCAGCAAGTAATAACCTGAGAACTGAACTGTATCAATAACTCTCAGATACATCAAGGCCTAACTGCAGGTCACTGCAGAGTCAGTGCAGTGAGGCCTCCATCTCATCCACCATCAGACTCAGAGTCCTGACCCAGGACCTCATGTGTCAGCGTGACATCAGAGGACGTGTAGAGACATTATCACTGATCAGTAGGCGTGAGTGTGTCAGGATGGAGCAGCTCAGACATGTCTCTGTGGCGCAATCGGTTAGCGCGTTCGGCTGTTAACCGAAGGTTGGTGGTTCGAGCCCACCCAGGACGTTTTACCCTGGTAACACTACAAGGAGGGACGACAACATACGGATCCGTGTTCTGCTGGATGATGATCTCGACAGGGAACAAGCAGTCATTCAGTGAGTCAGTGTGGAACAACACGGCCGGCATGGGGAGCCTACTCCACAGAGGGTGTGTGTATGTATGTGTGTGTGTGTGTGTGGCTGCAGGCTTTCTTTCCAAGCAGCAGCAGGAGCAGACTGGACTCATTCAGTCAGCTGATCTCAGTCTTCAGACAGCTGATTGGTCAAATGCGTTGGCTGGAGCAAAAGCCTGCAGCCACACACACACACCACACACACACACCGGCCCTCTGTGGACCAGGTTCCCACACCTGCTCTAAAAGCTGGAGAGACAGTGAAGTCAAGTTCAGTCCTGTCTGGACACTTTCTGAAGCGTCGGGACGAAGGAGTGTGAAGGTGTGTGAGACCTCACGTCACATGGAACACTTTTACCCAACAAGTGCCACATGACAGTGGCTCATGGTCTGTCACTGTAGAAAGCAGTGCAGCTGCTGTGAACATCCAGCAGGAGGCGCTGTTGACTGGTCAAACACAAAGGAACAAAGAAAGGTTGTTGTGATGTCTCATCTTTTGTGACGTCATTTTATTTTAACGTAAACACTTATTATTATCATTATTTTTTAATCTCTGTTTCATTTTTATTTTTGCAGAAATGTCTTTGTTTTTTATTTCTTGTGTCGTTTTTCTCTCTTTCTTCTCATTTTTTTGACCCACAGGTGGCGGTAGTGAGCCCCGGGCATCAGTGCTCGACCCCCTTTAAGCCCCAGTGAAGAGGAGGACCGGAATCAGCTCTTATAAATAGAGCCGCTCGGCTCACCGTTATACCGCCGCCCGTCCGCAGAGGAGGAGCCAGCCGGTCCCCGGTTCCACACGGAGTCCGTGCGTTCAGACCCCGGTGAGAGGCATCCGTCGAGCCGTCAGCCATGGCCAGCAGGAAGAGAGGCCTCCAGGCCGATAACGGGGAGCAGGACGGAGCGCTGTCCGCCCCGAAGCAGCAGCAGCGCCGACACGTCGCCGCGTTGATCCTGGCCCGGGGGGCAGCAAAGGCATCCCGCTGAAAAACATCAAGATGCTGGCGGGGGTGCCGCTCATCGGCTGGGTGCTGAGGGCCGCCGCCAACTGCGACCGGTTCAACAGGTAGATAGATCAATAATCAATGTGATCGATACGCTCGCTTCCTTTCGATGCGCTTGTCTGTGATCCAGAGGGTTTTGCAGCCTCGTCAGTGTGAACCATCTGATCAGAAACCACTGGAGCTCATTACAGAGTCTCTGTGTTTATTTTACTGCCTCCGGGGCAGATTTGCTCCAAACTCAGTGGGGGGGCGGGGTCAAAGGTCACAGAGGAAGCCATTTAAATCTTCGGGGAACATCTGACTGTGAGGTCTGGGTGTGTGACTCTGAGTGTCCAGGAGGTTTGATGCTTTGTACATCAGTGCAGCTTTATTCACTTCATCACATCCAGGTTTGTGCTTTAATAGTTATATTGATCATCTTCATTGATCTTGGACGAATGAAGTGACGTCTCTGTAGGACCTGAGGCAGCGAGGAGCTCCTCTCTGATCGTTATAGTAACATCCAGGTGTGGTGATGATGTTCACTTCCTTCACCTGCGTAAACTCACTGTGAAACTTTTCTTCCACACTTTAAACGTCGTGAGTGAAACGATGGATTTCAGAGTTGAATGAATGAATGAATGAGGTCGGAGGAAAAAACCATGTGACTGATGATGACGGCTGAATCTTCTCCGTAGCATCTGGGTGTCGACCGACCACGACGAGATCGAGAAGGTGGCCAAGACCTGGGGGCCAAGGTCCACCGCAGGAGCCCCGAGGTCTCCAAAGACTCGTCCTCGTCTCTGGAGACCATCCAGGAGTTTGTGAGGCTGAACCCAGTGAGTGCGGTGAAGAGAAGTCAGGTGTCCCAGGGCGTTAACATGACTCAGCTCTTTTTTTTGTTGTTGTTTTAAAAGCTGATGTTTGTTTTCCCCACAGAGGTTGATGTGATCTGTCACATCCAGGCCACGTCCCCGTGTCTCCCCCCGTACCACATCAGGGAGGCTCTGGACATGATCCTGGAGCAGGGCTACGACTCGGTCTTCTCCGTCGTCCGCAGACACCAGTTCAGGTGGCAGGAGGTCAAGAAGGGATGTGAGTCCACAGGTCAAATATAAAGAAGGGAAAGAAGAACTTTTTACAACCTGGAGTCAGAGAATATAAATCTGAATCTAAAAACCTTGAGGTTTGAAGTCGACATCCCATAATATTAAGGCACTTCCTGGTGTGAACGTCCAGAGCAGCTCATGTGTGACCGTCGTCCCTCCAACGCCCCGTGAATGCAGCAGAACAGGTCTTGGCTCTGTTTCCGTTGCCACGGTTACGGAGGCAGAAGCAGCAGGTGTTGTCAGGTGTCAGTGATTGAGAGGAAAAAAAAAAAAAAGAAGAACAAACCGGTTTGTGTCTGGAACTGGTAAAAGGAAACAAGGCACCGCTCGCCGCCGTCGTTCACACGGTGAAAGTTCAACACATAGATTTTATAACTGGAAAAACTTCAAAGACAAAATCTCTTTGTTTTCAAATCGATTTTTATATCGTACGTTTTTTTTTTTTTAAAGGTCAGTGAATGCAACGTGTTTCCAGAGTTAATGAGTAATCGTGTAAAATGATAGTGATCTCTGGTCCTCACTTTGAATTTGTAGTAGATGTTTTTCTAAGCTGCAGTGAGTTGATCCCTCAGGGCCACCGTACTGTCATCATTTGGTGTTGTGACTTCTCCTGCAGCCTCTGAACACACCAAACCCTTCAACCTGGACCCGCTCCGGCGGCCGCGGCGGCAGGACTGGACGGAGAGCTGTGTGAGAACGGCTCTTTTACTTCGCCACCAGAGACCTGGTCGTCAACCACGGCCGCATGCAGGTAGGGACCAGGACGACCGGGGACCAGCAACATCTGGTCCTCTAACATCTGTCCAACATCTGGTCCAGAGAGTTGACTGTTGTTTCTGTCTGCAGGGGAAGAAGATCAGCTACTACGAGATGCTGCCAGAGTACAGCGTGGACATCGACGTGGACATCGACTGGCCTGTGGCTGAGCAGAGGGTCCTCAGGTGAGACACATGTCCACATGTGCAGCATCTGGACCTGGATCAGCACAGCTGGGGTCAACAGGTGTCCATCGACGACGTGCTGGCGACCTTTAACTTCAGTCACAGACATAAATGTAAATGTTGTTGAAACGTGGCGTGCGTCCTCCCTCAGGTACGGGTACTTCGGCCCCCTCATGCAGGAAGTGGTGCGACTGATGTTGTGCAACGTGTGCGGGTGTTTGACGGATGGGCGTGTCTTCCTGTCGGCATCAGGCGAGGACATGCTGTCCATCAACACCAGAGACATCACGGCCATCAGGATGCTGCAGAAGGAGGAAGTGGAGGTTTGACTTCTCCACCTGTTCTCCAAAACAGAAACGGGCTCACGTCCCGTCCTCGTCACTCACGGCAACCGTCTGTCTCCCCGTCCATCAGGTGGTGCTGTTGACGTCCAAAGATGACCCCGTCACTAAGGGCTTAGCAGAGAAACTGGCCAAGAGGACGGGCTGTGAAGTGGTGGAGGTGGGGGACGAGCCTCTGGACGACCTGAACCCGGTGGTGCAGCGGAGGAAGCTGGAGTGGAAGGACGTGGCGTACATGGGTAAAGTAGCCCCCCCCCCCCCCCCCCCCCCCCCCAATGTAACGCCACCCTCCACCCCTGACCTACTGATGCCAATGTCTCCATCACGTCCTCTCGTCTCCTCAGGTAATGACAACCCAGATGTGAACTGTCTGAACCTGGCGGGTTTGAGCGCCGTACCCGGAGACGCCCCGGTCGTCGCCATCAACGCCGCCAAGTACACCTGCCACAAAGTCGGGGGGATGGGCGCGGTCCGGGAGTTCGCCGAGCACATCCTGCTCCAGAAACAGAAGGCGAAGTCTCAGATGAAGCAGGATCGAATCGACCGCAACAACTTCTGATCCCAAAGGTTTAAAACACAGGTCATTGATACCACAGGTTATTGATAACACAGGTCATTGATAACACGGGTTATTGGACCAGGCTCGTGTTAAAATGTTAAAATATCATGAGATTATATAGTTTAGATTTTGATTAATCAAATGTTTCCTTTTTATTTCTCGGCTGCAGGACGTCACGTCCTTTTCTTGTCCCTGAACAAGTGTAAAAGTTAATTTCCTGCAGGAACAACGACGCCTGTTCAGTGAATGATTATTGAATATGCAGCTTTTAAATGTTTAAAGATGCCTTGGTTTTTATGGGGGGGGGGCGATTTTAAACCAAACAGAGGAGTGTTGTCTGTCCTGCAGAGGCCTGTTTGATTACTGAAGTAGTTTGACATTTTAAGCACTAAGTGACTGCTGTGATCAGCAGATTGATGCCAATCACACGTCTGTATGCTAAATGTGATGCTACATGTAGCAGCCGTTAGCTTAGCATGTACACCAGAACCAGAGAGGATAGAGACTGACTTTGATGTTTGTACGCGTCCTGTTTTGTTCTATCTCGTCATCAATTAGCATGCTACATGCTATCTCCGTTCCTTCTGACTCCAGTTTTGATGCTCAGCTAACAGGAGCTAGCTGCAGTTAGCTTAGCATCAAGACTGGACTGGACTGGACTATCTTTGATATTTTACACTTCCTGTTTTGTTCCAACTGTCATTGGTTAGCATGCTACATGCTAATTACTTCCCCCTTCCAGACTTGCTGCTAGCTAACTGGAGCTAGCTGCAGCTTATCCTATCGGACAGATATCAGTGGGTTTGAGTGTTTTCTGCTGTTGCTCCATATCTGGGATGTTACTGGTGTCAGGTTACAGTTGCTGGATGTTGGGTTGGGTTGACGAGCTGGTGCTCAGGTGATTTCTGTTTTCCAGAGAGTTAAGTATTTATTGATCAGTGAATGGCAATAATGGAATAATATGTTTTTGTTTCTTCCTACATGAAGCTCGGATGATTGTTTTTTGTCTGTAGAAATGTTACTTGTAGTTTTTTTTCATTCATTCTCAATAATATCAAAGTGTCACAAGTGATTTTTGTCGTGTGAATAATTTTCAGTGAATTTTACTAATCTGAAGATTTAAAGTCTGAAACATCAAACTGTGGAGTTTTCTGACGTGAACAGAATTCATTAACGCTCGTTTTCCAAAACACATGCAAAACAAAAGATCAGCTATTACAACTGTGCACAAACTCATGAGGAGCCCAACTCTGAAACCAACCGCAGCACCACCCAACGAGTTATATCACAAACACCAATGACAACATATACCACAACCAGCCAAACTATGCACATCTGTATGTCATTAAACTTGTGATTCAGAGAAACGGGACAGAAAGTGGGAAAAGGCAGCAGTGAGGTCAGCGACATGTAAAGGTCACCAGAGGTCAGATTCCTGGGAAGTAGATTACACGTTGAACGGTTGGTGACATGGTTCACAGCTGGTTTGTTAGTGTCCCTCACTCTGCTCTGAGGTGATGTGTCAAGTGTCAAGTGTCAAGTTGGGGCAGGAAAATGATCGTGTGTTCCTTCGCAACAGCTGAGTTGAGTCTGAGACTATTGTGTGTCATGCAACACGAGCAGAAAAATCATGATCTGCTGCTCGTGCTCAAGTAAAAACTGGCCCCACACCTACGAACCAGTCACAGCCAGGCGTTAAACAGAGCTTTAAGTCACAACAACAACCTCGATTGTCTCGCCCTCTCTGGCTCATTTGGCTGCTGATGATTTGACTATTTTCAAATCAGGCTGGAGAGAAAAGGAACAGCCTCCAGCTACGAGTCCTGACTCCAGCTGCTGTTTGGACTCGGCTGCAAAGGCTTCGTCCTGGAGGGAAATGATTAAACTGGTTCGTCCAGTGATTGTGATCCAGCAGGGACTTAGAGAGCTGTGGTGAATCACAGCAAAGCTGAGCCTAACAGGAAGTGTCGACGAGCCGCCTGTCTCACAAACATTAGTGATCTGTTGAGTAAATATAAGTTGGTGAGAGAGTCGTCCCACCAATCGTTGTGTATACGCTGGAACCGCAGTCTGTTTAACTTCACCCTCAGGATATGAACTTCACGTATGTCATTAACAGCGGCTCTGTCACATTCCTGCTTAATAAAAGCCTGCAGGCCAGTGAAATGTGTGTTATTGAAGTAGCGGAACAACGTCACACTCAGAGAAAACATCAGGTGAAAACTTCGTATTGAAGACAGTGAGGAAAGTAAAAAGAGATTTTTATATACTTAATAATACTTTATAAAGATGAGAAATAGGAAGAATATATAGAAAATAGAGGAAAATACAGATGTTTAATGTGACATCGGAGTCATGTTGGCGTAGTTTAAGTTCCTCCCCCATTTTTCTCGTGCAGAAAGTGGGCGGGGTTTTAAAGTGTGTTTCCTCTGAGATTGAGGAGTTTCTTCTCTCCTGTTGCTGTTTGTACATGTGCACATGTGCAAAGACAGTGGCTGTTTGCATGAAAGTGTCTTGTCAGTATCAAGTTGTGACATGTAGCACAGCGTATGTATGAACACTAAAAATGAAAATAGTATTTGTTTGCAATTGATCAAAGCTGAGTAGAAACAGTATTGATAGAAATGGGGTGGAAGACGAAAGCAAAACAGTTTAAAGTAGAGAAATAACAAAACAACCAGAACAAACACAAGTACAGATGTTGTAAATGATCTGTAAAGATATTTACATAATGCTCTCTTCTCATACTGCAACTGGAAACTAAACACCTCTGTCATGTGACCTTGTATCATTATTGATTTAGACCTGAAAACATTTTACAGCTGGAAACGACTTTGAACTCAGTGAAACTACACGTCCGAAGCTACGTTCACCGTCACCGGTTTTTCCAGCTGCTGCTGGAGTTGAGACGTGGCGTTGGTGAATTGGTGGCACTGATGCGATCAATCACGTTACCCATTGTCTTTGTGTGAAAGACATAAAACTACCATTGTATACAACATGAAAAACCTGTCGGAGCTTCATCAGCGTGACGGCACCGTCCGGTTGCTGAAATAAGAGATTATTTACATTTCTCAACACAAAGCAAAGTGTGTGTGTCAGAGGTCACGGTGCTGAAAACCAAACTGGCATCTGTTGAACCATCTTTTCTCTGCAGATATTATCTCTCTCTTTGGACTCATCTTTTTACATAAACACAATGAAGTAATGAAGAGAGCTCGTTGCAACATTTCAAAATGACATCAGGAGTCCTCTATTCAAAATAAAAGTACTTCAAGTAGTGAAATAAAAAAGCACTTCAGTTGTTTCTTATCATAACTACAACGTCAGGTCGTTCATCTTCATGAAAGTGGAGTTTATAAACCAAATACTTTGTGTTTGTGGTGTGGAGCCTGAACAGCAGCAGGGAACCTCAGTGTGTTTCTTCACAGGTGTAACAAACCTGCCCCCTGGTGTCCAAACCATGAACTACAGCAAACAGAACTGAGCAGTGGTGTAAAGATAGATGACCACAACATTAATAACAGTAACAGTCATAATAAAATACAATAAAATAATGAAGACCTTGTGTAACTACTCTCTAGTACCTTGAGATAAACTGAGTCGTGGTTGTAGCATGTGTTGAAAGGAAAAATAGTACATAATGGATGTTTGTGATCATTAATGACGACCTGTGAGGAGAGATTCTCTGCACGTCGTGTTTCCCGGTTTTGTAGATCTCTTCTCTTAGAAGTGAAGCCATCGTTGTCACGTCCGCCATGTTGTCCGTCGTCATCAATCGTCAACATCATCCAGGAATTCTCAATCATCACATCACATCTCTTAAAAAGTCGAGGTAAATGAGACAGGTAAGACATTATTGTTTTATTTCATGTTATCTATTTTTCCTTTATAATGTTGTAGCATGTGGTTACTGTACTGAATGTTACATGTCTATTGTATAACTCAGTAACTTAATGCCGATCTCTTCATGTTGAACCTCTGTTCTGCGTCAGTGCACTAAATTATCCTTAAAGGTGGGATGGTTACATCAGTAAAAGAACCGGAAACAAGAGGAAAAGGCATCACCTATAAACATCTTCTGCTCACAGTTGTTATGCTAAGCTAAGATGACCGTCTCTGACATCAGCTTCATATTAAATGTAACATATGAGTGTGTAAGGGTCAATCTTCTCGTCAACTGTCAACAAGACATCAGAAGTGATACTGTTCCTCTAAATCACAGTTCTGTGATAATAAACACATATTTATGCTCAAATATGATCATCGACAGATTATCACAAAACATATTAGCTTTATTAAATGATCAGTGAATTGTCTAAGATGCTATGTTTATATAATAAAACTATTCACAGTCAGATGCCAACATCTGTCAGGAGGATTATTTTTCTTTTTACAGAGTGCAGACATAATAGTGTAAACTTCAGTGGTGTTGTCACTCTATCGATTTCAGGTGTGATGATGAGTGGTCCGTCGTTCTTCCCTGATTTATTAGTGCATGGGCTGAAGAACGGAGGTGCCATCATTCAGTGAACGTGTCTTGAACGTGTAGATGTGGATTTTAGCATCGACGTTGTAGAACGACACCTGTGGAGAGAAGAGATGAGTGAGTTGTGACCACATTGGTTTTTTAAGTGTAAACTTTTTTCTTTAAATGTATTTTTCCTATACTGCACCGTCCTTTCTCAAAGTCCCACAAATACACCGATTTTATTCGGACAGAGACTCAGATGGACGTCTGTGGAGGGTTCATGCGAAATGCGTACTTGTTCCTGAGGTGAAAGTAAAAATTGTGACTTAAATAGAAAAGAAGAGAAAAGTGAAACTGGAATACATGTATTTTACTAGATTTGAGAAATCTGAATCCTCGATCTCTTTTCTCCTGGTAGCTCATCCACCAATCACTGTTTTTGGGACATTAACTGATGACAACTCACTTGTTTCTGAGGCTGAGTAACCAGTACCATTGCTGGCGTCACATCAATCTCCCCTTCTGTTGATTGATTGTCGGGCCACCCCCAGATCCCAGTCTGTCTTCCCCCCGACCTCCACCTCCACAGAAAGTAGAAGGTAGAAGTCAGAATGCAGTTTTCTCCTGGTATGTTTGCAGCTTCTACACTGATTTCATATTTATCTAAAATTCAGGTCGGATCATTTTCTGGAGCGACTGATTCGTCCTCAGTGAAGAGACGTCTCACCTCCAGTAGTGTCTCCCAGAGGAGATGGCCTCCCTCCCCAGGACACAGACGACCCGGTCAAACCTGTCTGGGTGGTCCGGGGCATCTGGTTCGGTCCCCACACCTCACCTGTACAAGGTGAGAGACACAGGTGTGATGTGGATTGCTCAGCTTCAATGAGAGTCAACCTGAGTTAATTCTGATTGCACAGCGCCCCCATTGGTTGATACACACACACCAAAAAGGTCCCACTACCGTGAATCATGAGTTAATGGGTGTTATGATGAGTTATGAAGCATCTCACACTCTTCAAGTCTTCAGACAGAACCAGTCGGGGATGGCTGTGTTACAATCCAGAGTCACGTCCACTGTGGTGAAGAAAAACGCAATTATCCTTCAGTCACATACGTGAATATAACGTGTGTTTTCCATGGTGATGGCTTCATTTATTATTCAGTAACATACCTGCGTACTCCTGCACCCTCCTCATCCCTGCACACAAAGACACGTCTCATTATATCTATAATATGTGATGAAGTGATTTTTAAAGTGACTGTTCCTGGACCTGGACCTCGCTTGTCAGAAAATACAAGTGGATGCAGGTGTGTGTGTGTGTTTGTTGGCCTGTTGGACTAGATGTGGACACTCACTGGGCAGTGGTTGGACAGGACTGGGCTCCAGTGCTAAGGCGGGGAAAAACCTGGGTAAGACAAGACAAAATGTGGGCAGAGCCTCAAAAAGTCCAAACATGGAAACAAAACCTCAGAAGTACGACTGAAAGTTTAAGTAATTCTTGAATAAGTGACATGATCATAATGAGAAACCTTTGGTGCAGTTGATGAGCTCCACACACTAGATGGCGCCAAACCTGCACCTCATCTGTTGTGACATCTGCAGTGTCAGAAGTCTCAGACATCTTTTCCTCTACAGAGAAAAGAGACAGTTGCTCACCTGTCTCTGCAATGTTCTTCAGCCTCCGGAAACGCTCCCCCAGAGAAGCCAGAGACCTGTAGATGGTTCCTGTCCCCAGGTCAGAGTTCACGGATACTCCTGACCAGTCTCTTGCAGGTGGGGGGCTGGACAGGACGGGGAACGCTGCACGACAGATGGAAATAAACAAAAATTTAGTCAAGGACCCAGACACCGCCTGTGGATGATTGACCTGAACTTTGAGGTCCCCGGACCTTCAGACAGTGGTTGTGGTCGTCTGATTGGGCGAGTTCAGCCAGGCGCATCCCCTCCTCCGCAGCTCCTCCACCTCCAGCTCCAGTTGTCGTATCATGACGTCAGCCTGATGTGCCGCCGCCCTCCGGCTCATCTCCCAACCCTCGATCAGCTCCGCCTGCGAGCGCTCGATGGCTGACACCAGAGAGAAGAACAGGCCGACGCTGCCCGCCGTCTCCCGCTCCACCCACGCCTCTGGGTGAGGAGTGTGAGATTTTATTTATATTTATCAGCTGCAGAGAGATTTCCCTCACAACGTGTTGCCTCAGAACATCTGAAACATACAGGATAACATGAAGTTGTACTTTAGTCAAATCCATCAAACTGAGGTAAAACCTGAAGATCAGGAAGTAAAAGTAAAGCACTGATAAATAAATGACAGGGGATTTACAGGTTTTCCCACACAGCTGTGGTGGGTGTGTGTGTGTGTGTGTGTGTGTGTGTTGTGTGACCTACCTCCACTTCAGCCACTGAGGTTCTGATCTCCTCCACCTTCCTGATTTCTCTGTCTGATCATCTCCTGGATCTGCTGCTCCAACACACTGAGCTGGGACTCCACACAACACACACACAAGTACTTATTAAGCAGTTTTTTCTCTGTGTTTGAACCCCAGTTCTGCCATAAATCTCCTTCCATACACATCACATGCAAACACTCTGTTTTCCTCCTCCACCTTGCCTCCATCCACTCGTCCTCCACAGGCACCGTGTCGTGACCCTGATGGCTCTGGGCTTCACATATCAGGACAAACACACACTCGGTCGGTCCTGCAGTATATCTGACGGAAAACACACAAACGGACAGAAGAAAGTCACGATGACCACGATTCCACAGTCGGGTCAGGAGCTGCCCCTGGTGCAGGTTTTCATGTTTCGTACCATGATTCCTCGTTGGTGGATCTCACACAGAGGGAGGCTCTGGCTGCTCGCCGCCCCGCTCACGGTGAATCTTCTCCGGCCATTGGAGCGGGAGTACGAAGGGGGAGGTGGTGATGTCCGGGGGAGTTGTTCATGGCCACGATCGGACTGTCGTTTGGTACCGAAGAGGCCAGTGAGGCCGAGGAGGGAGAAACTCTAGATGGAGTTACCTTCAAAGGGGAGGGGGGAGGAAATCATTCAACTTTAGAGATGTAGGACATCAGTGTCCAAATTTGCTTGTATTTAAATTTGAAGATGTTGTTGCTCGGAGACATTGAAGACACTGGATTCAAACCATTAAAACATCAACATGAGTTCTCCTGCTCAGACTGTCTTGAAGACGTAACATTGACACTTACTGATGGTGGCAGCTGCGTCGTCAAATAACCTATGTTTTTAAGTCTGATACCATCAATCCAATCAGTTGCGATTGATTGATGATGGCTGATACATACGAAAATGTGTGGAATTCATGAACTCACTTTTTAAAAGTATTTACTTATAGATTACGTGTTTTCAGATCACGTTCAGTATCCTCTCTGTCTTTCTCCAACCTGAACATTTGACTGATACTTTTGTCATTTGCCAAATAAGTCGCCCAAACTCAATCATGTGTTATTTCGTAATGATGAGTTTTTGTAACATCCTGAAAGATTTTGCATTTCTCTCTGACCCAGTTTACTTTTTTTTGAAGCTTTTTTTTTGTGATAAAAGATAAACTGTCTCACCTTGGGACTGAGCATCAAAGGACGATGTCATCCAAGGCTTTGGTGGAGGTTGAGGCAGCTTCTTCTTCAACTCATTGAATAAATTATCTGGTAATGCTCCCTCCCCTACCCCTCCCTGCCCCCTCTCCTCTCCCTCCCCACCAATCCCCCTCCTCTCATGGATCTGAACTGCTCCGTGATCTCTCGCAGCGTCCGGTTGATGTGGAGGTCCGGCTTCTTCTGGAAGGTTTTCTACACAGAGGACACTGGCAACACCTGTGGAGGAGAGGATGCATTAGCATTAGCGGCAGAGCTAACATCACTGTCCATCTGGATGATCCCTGGAGGAACAAGGGGAACAGATGCTGGACCAGGACGAGAGGGAGGACACAAGGAGGAAATGAGGGACAGGAAAGTGAACAGGATAGACACACACCTTGGACCCGTCCCAGTATCTGTTGATGCAGCCCATGCAGAAGCTGTGGCCACACGGCGTCGTCGACGGGTTGTTGAACACATCGAGACAGATGGAGCACTGGAACTGCTCGTCAGACAGGAAGCTGCCATATAAGGACATCCTGCAGGAACAGAGACATAAAGACATTATAGTCCCAGTCTCACATTCAGTTCACCACTGTGTTTCTTCGATCGAACTAACTATCCATCCAAATCCATTCGCCCACTCATTCAAAAGAAAAATCTCAGCAGCAAAGAGATCGGATCGTCATATTTTGTCTCCAGACACAGCATTAAACTTTGTCCTTTGTCTCCTCCTTGCAGACAGAACAAGTTGAGGGTTCTCAACCCTAGCAGTTTCAGCCATGACAGGATTAGAAGAAGAGAAACAGCACCAAAGCTACAGAATCCCATAATGCTTTTCACATACAGAATCGGAAACTTGATGACCGAGTCTGGTGCCGACCAGAACTCAACTGAAGTTATCGCTTGGAGAGTTTTCATGCAATAGGTTCAAAATCAACAAACACAGTTGATCCTGATCCTGATGCTTCATTAGTTTGACCATTGACCTTTGTTGAAGGCGACCCTGTCACATCAGGAGCCATTCATTTAATGCCAGTATGGTTTCACTGGAGGTGTCATGTGACCTCAGAGAAGTAAGTGGTGAAAGTGGAGGAGATGAAGTGCTGTTGACAGATGATCACATTATATACGACAAACACATTTTTCTTCCCTGTCGCCACAGATCAGATTAGACGACGAGAGAATGAAGCGCGGCGGGATTCTGCACCGTGGCATCACGTACGGCACATATCCAGACACATTCCCAGGTGAGACACATTCCCAGGTAAGATACACCCAGGACAGTTTATTACAGGCTAACACGCTAACAGTAAACATAAAACTCAAAAGGCCATCACCTATAATACACTATAAAAAACACAACGATGAGCAACAGCACCTGAATAAAAAAACTACACTCACACATGACTGAAGGAATCTGACTGAACTCATATTTTACAAGTACAAGTGGCTCGTTTACCACCTGTTAAACCTGATCAAAGATCAGTATGATATCTATCCATCCATCCATCCATCTGTTGCTGTGGGTCAAACCACTGGTGAAGGTGAAGTTGCTTCTATATACTGAACTGAATTAGAACTGAATCGTGTAAGTTTGTTTGCACCAACAACGATTCTCCACACATGAACTGTTCAAACACCATAAAAACCCAAAACCGCTGACTTTATGTAAATGGGAGAAGGTCCGTCTGAACGTGTCTCATTCAAAACTGACTTGACCCAATTTAAAAAGCAGAAATTACCCGACTTGCAACTGACTGTAGACTCACAGTTGAGTCCAGACAGAGTGATATAACAGTGACAAATCCTGTAGCCGTGTTTGATCAGTAGCTTTTGTCTACTTCACACCCACACGATGTTGTTAAACAAACAGAACAGGTCAGTTAATAGACATTTTCATATCACGTCCTGTTTTGTTGAATCAGATCCAAGAGTCTGGCCTCAGATGTCTTTTATTACAGGTTAGAACAAGTTTTGTTCTAGATACGGATCAATACTATTATTACATTTTGCACTTCTGCTCTGAGCTTCTTCACCCTTGAGGAAGGTTGGTCACAGCCAAGACATTATAAAACACAACAAATGAATTATTAGCTGCAGGAGACGCTGCTGACAACTCCATAAAAAAAACAATTAGAGCTTGTGTAACTGAGGGACCTTTCAGAATAACCCATCAGGCATGTTTTGAATCAAAGATCAGCGTTTTGTTTCCAGGTTGTAAAAACACTTCACAATGGAGTTTGGTCAGAAAAGCACATTTTGTTACTGCTGTTAGCTCTGAAGTTCAGGTGTTTGTGTCAAACAGAGCGATCAATCAGAAACAAGAAAAGAAGGAGAGAAGTGTGAGGATTTGTGTTTCTTATTGCACATTGAGAACACTTAAATGTAAAAGCAGATACTGAATGCAGGTGAGGCGACTCGCAGTTTTATTCCTGATTTCAAAAGTTACATCCAAAAAGCTCCAAGATGATGCGAACCTTCCACAGTTACATAGACACACTGAGTCCTGGTTGTCTACAGGTCCAGTCTGAGTCAGTCACACTCTGAGGCTCTGAGATTTAAAGGTTGTATGTGAAGGCTGTGATTTCCTTCACATCCTAAGCCACGCCCACTCACCTGTCCTGCAGCATTCACCTGTTTGTGGATGCTGCAGGACTGGTTACAGTGGGAGAGTGACACAGAAAGAGAGAGAGAAGAGTGTAGGTCAACAGCCTATACTTCAAAAACAACATCAGCACATTTTCTGTTTGAGTTTCTTCCTTCTCAGGATGAGTCAAACTCAGTTTCCCCGTAACCATACAGTTAAGGAGGGAAGCACAACAGTTATTAATCAACTTTCTTCAGCAACATTAAGCACTGCCACACTATCACATACAGTAACTGATAAAAGCTCTGTACATGACACTAACTTTTCATGTTATTTATCTCAAAATATTGTTTAATTTTGAAGAAAATAATGCTAAATGTTAAACCCAAAGAAATAAAATATCGCCCACGCTGTTCCTTATTTCCATTCCAGGAAGCTGGCAACACTTACCGTCTCTGAGTATTAAAAACAGATCGGACTTCAGATTTACAGATCTGGAAACCAGAGCTGGTCTTCCTCAAACAACCGCCCACTGCACTGTTTGTATGCTAAGAGTCAACAAACAAGCTAGCAGCTCTGTGTGGCCCTTCAGTGGCTACTACATCAGTGGCTCTGGATGTTTGGAGACGAGCTAGCTAGAAAGATAAATAATAAAAGCTTATTTGGTTTAGTCTTGTTTGTGTACGTGTGATATCAGCTAATAACCCAAGAGGTTATAAACCCCTTTGGTGTGCTGGGCTAGCTGGTTAGCATGCTAACGTCAGTAGAAGAGAAGATGTGATTACTAGATTTCTTGATGGCTGTTAATGCTAAATGTAGAAATAGCTCCACTAAAGACCAAGTCTTCACAACCACACGCAGCTGAACAGAGAATAATGATTTTCTTTTTTTGTTTTATTGTTTGTTTTGGCTCAGGATTTAGAAAACAATCTCCTTTCCTTTGCTCTAATCTACATACGAGAGCTTTAACAACAGCAGCTTCACCATGTGACTGACAATGAGTGATGGCACAGAAAGTAAATATACTCCTATCGTTTCATTGGTCGTTTTCCGGACTCTTCTGATTGATAGAGTCCTAAGAAATGTGCTCATGTTTGTCCTTTGTGCCGTCTCTCTTTGAACTGTTTGCGACAGTTTTTTGGTCCCGTGTCATCTCACATTTTCACGTTTCTCATACCTTTTGGTTAATGATGCGCTAACACCACAGCGAGATAAGCCGGTGCACAGACAGCGTGTACCCAAACAGGATTTTTAGGCTTTTGTTAAAAAACATCCTCCTGGACCATGTGATGATTCGGTCCCTGAGTTATTCCAACCTGTCGCACATGCAAATACATTCTTAAAATAACAGAGGAGATGGCTCTTTTAACATGGGCGTCGATACAAGCCAACACATGGGTCATGTGAAACAGGTGATGCCTTTTTAAGATGAATTTTTTTGAGATAGTAAATAGTATATAGTAGTATAGTAAACTTGAATGAACATATTTTTCCCCCAAAGAACAGAATTTACTAATATGTATTTTATGTAACATATTGATAGATATTTAGTTGCAACATCCTGTACATACATATATATGTGCGTATATGTAGATATAAGATTAGATAATGTATTATTGTATTGCATTGTTATATTTACTGACATGTTATATTGTTTTTTGGTCATTATAAAGTAAAGTGTAATATTTATATCAATCGGTCAGTTGAATCAGTTGATTAATACGTAGATGTCTCCACAGAACTGGTACAGTAGTGGTGTGTTTTTATCAGCTTGTTTCACACCCACACACAACACCACACACACCACACACACACACAGATGTAAATTCAGATAAGCTCCTTCACTGTAAATATCTTGTTATCTCTCTGATCAGCGGTACCAGCCGTACTTTTCCTCTTGTACATTCTGCACTGTCACTTTTATGTTCTTGCCTCACAATAAGAGCTGTTGCACAATCGCAGCCCAGTGATTCCTAAATTTAACCTTCGTGTTTTTTTCTTCTTCACCTCGGCTGCTGCACGTTTCTGAAATAAATAAACACGGACATCGTTTTAACATTTGTCACTCATAACCTCCCTTCTCCTCAGTTGGACCACACCCATCTTTGAAGGAGACCTGGGATCTGGATGTCGACTACACACCTGTACAGATTCTGGGTGTATTTACACTGCTGTGACAAGTGGGTCCAATGTCATTGACACCCTTGGCAAAAAAATAGGTCATTAGTCACTGTGTTATTTGCACTTACACACCTTTGCTTTTCCTGTTGTTACACGTCAGAGTTCGATTGTGGGAAACACAAGCCAGCATTTAACTCCTTTTTCTGTCCACCTGACGGTTTCCTGGTTGTTCTCTCTTACCAGGGTTTGGCCTGGAGAGTTAGGCCTCTCACTAGTCTCCTTCCTGTGAACTCACCTGGTTTGATGTTGAACTGTTAACTGCCTGTCAACAAGTGACAGCAAGACTTTGGGAAAACCTTTAATCCGTGTGATTTGTGATTTAAAAAAAAAAAAAACATTCTTTATTCCATCTAAACCAAAACACATACACATATTATTATATATTGCATTATATTATATATCAGCAGCACCTTCATGCCGTTGTTCAATGGGAAAGTGTTCCTCTGCAAGTTTCTCAAAAGTGCCACAAAAAAAGAGAAGTGTTGTTGTTGTTGTGTCTTTATCTCATCTTCTGCTTCATTTTTTTTTTTTTTTTTAATGTGGCAGTTGTTTGGAGAAATGACTTTAATTAAGCTAAATTATTTATGGCACAGTCAAACTTATATATATTTAACTTTCCAGTTGATAATTTTACCAAACGTTGAGGAAAAAAATGCACAATTTCTTGCAAAAACGTGGATATGATCTAAAATTCTAGGGACAACTTACTTATTTCATGATCATATGAGACATATAGGCGAGACTGAGGATGTTGTAACAGCATCACTTGCACCAATAAGGGATAACATTGGAGTTATGTGATCATATCTTGTGTACCCTCTCCCTCCCTGACTTCATCATCTGAATTGGCACAAGTGTGT
>JAFELL010001753.1:0-54049 GCA_019059645.1 Caranx melampygus
AAATCTGAAGATTGATAAACGCGTGACCCGATTATGTGCTGCCCATCGGTGCCACCATCAACATGGACGGCACGGCGCTGTATGAGGCCGTGGCAGCCATCTTTATCGCCCAGATGAATGACATCACCCTGGATGGCGGACAGATTGTTACAGTCAGTGAGACAGTGGTGGAGGGGAGATATGGCAGATATTGTTTTATAGTTTTATCTGTCAGTCCGCACATTTTCTCTGTGTTGACCTTTTCTGACTTCGCCACAGAATAACATGAATTATCTTTCAAACTTTCAGACATTCAAACTTGCAAAACAAACCATGTCAGTTTGTGACGTGGCACCAGCTGCGAGGAAACGAAATGATTCTTAACTGGACTCAGCTGAACCCAGCGATAAAAACTTGAAAACCACAAAACGCTGTGATAACCGCCAAACATTTGCGTTATGTAATCCAAACATTTTACTGTTGACAAGCCTCTCTTCACAACATTACAAAACTAAAGTTATGCAGTGCAAAGGTTTTCCCTTAAGTCATTTATTTGATTCACATTTTTATTCTTATTCATCATCATTTTTAGCAGCGACGAATCTGATCTGACCTAATTTACCATCTGTGTCAGTAACGTCCAAACAATTTACCACATGAAACTCATAAATATTTTAAATGTTTACATGATGTTAAGTGACTTGTTTAAAGCTCGATAGTAGTTGATATAGGAGATTCAAGCACGTGTGTCCATGTGACACGTGTTTATTGTTGTTGTTTACACCATGTGCAGTCGGACCAGCGTGAAGGTCACATGACACACATCCAGCAACTTTATTGGCTTCTGCATGAATGAAGGTGTGAACAGTTACAAGTAGTTTGAAGTGTCTTTTTTTAACACTTCAGAGTTGAAATGATGTAAGAGGACCACACACACACACACACCCACAAGGCAAGCAGCTAATGTAAACACAACCTATTTTAGCAGAGATGAACGTCAGCTCTGAAAACTCTGCGTGAATGAGCATCTTTGAGGTTTTAACCAAACCCATTCACCAGACCAGGCGCTGCTTGTTGTGGCCGTGAGTTACAAATGATCTTCAGCACTTTGAAGTTGTTTACGTACAAATCCTTCAGCTACGATGGTTGTTACCACCAAATTCCAAAATCTAATTTTCCACAAAGTTCTGTTGTGTCGTCCGAGGCAAAAATCTTCCTAATGAGTCCACATGTGGTGCGTAACCGTCTCAAACGCCCCCGGGCCCGCCGTGTGGTGATATTTGCCGTCACAGACTGTCAAACACCCTGAGATGGAGTTCATACATAGCTCAGAGCTACGTGGCCCAGAGAGCTCAACACACTGTGACCGACGAAAAAACTTGCTGGAAATTTAGAAAACAACTTCAACAATGTGTCAATACATGCACCACAAAAAACTCAAAACACAACTGAAGCGTTCCCGGGGACACAATAAGTGACGAGCAAGGCTGGTGCCCTTTAGTTCAAAGCTTCCTGGTGTGAAGTGGTGAAGATGGTGGTGTAACGTAACGTTTGCACTGTTAGCTTAGCATTAGTCTTTAGCCTGGTCCGTCAGGATTTTGTGTTCCTAGAAACACTTCTGTGTGTGTTGTGAGTTCTTCCAGCTCATGTTTTGTCGAATTGAGTTGTCCTCTGAATTTCCAGCAGGTTTGTGCTTTTATGTTGTTGTGAATTGAGCTCTCAGGGCCCCGTACAGAGGTCAGACAAACAACACCGTGCGGAAGTTTGGAAATGTATATGTAAACCTGCAAATAACACACGCCACATTCATCTAATGTTTTAAGTTTCCCTGTAAACACCAGGTTGGTGCTCCTCTAACTGTAAAGCATGAACTCAAAGCACACCTTTATATAAATCTGAGGTCGTCCAAACGTCCCGCTCACCTTCTGTAATTACCCTCCTGCCTCCCTGTGAAGGAAAACAGTAAACATCTCACTGTTTACTAAATGTACAATAACCACCCAACAATCCTACAGTTGTTGTCACGCCAACTCGTTCTGGAGCCAACTGGTATCCAGCACCTTCCCAGGCTCTTACACGCCACATTTATTGGGTTTATTGGCGGACGTTCAGCCGAGACAGCGCGCTGAGTCAGCGGTGAAAGCTGCTCGGCCCAGTGAGTCAGCATTCCCACAGTGTAGTGTGGTTTCCACCTCTGACCCTTTTCGTGCCATCACTGTCTGACACTCATCACCGCAGTCTGGTCGTGGCGGTGACGGAAACTTTCAGGTCAAACGTCACTGTTATTCATCATGGAATAAATGAATCTTTACAACATCGGCTGAGAGAAGTTGTTCAGAAAATCATTTCTCATTATTATAGTTTTGAAATTTTCCTTTCACTACAATAATCCTGCCAAAGATATGAGACTGTTTCTCAGCTCTGTTCACAAGAGGTCGACGAGAGGTCAAGGACATGAAACAGGATGAGGGGAGGTCCTAAAAGTCTTAACTGCTGGTGTAAGTTTGACGATCCTCCTCGTCTTCCCTCCACAGTATGACCGCCACTCTGGCCAGTGTTGGAGCTGCCAGTATTCCCAGTGCCGGACTGGTGACCATGCTGCTGATCTTGACGGCCGTCGGTCTTCCCACCCAGGACATCAGCCTGCTCATCGCTGTCGACTGGCTACTGTGAGTCAGGTGTCTGATGGGTAGAGTGTGTGTGTTTGTGTGTGTGTGTGAGAGTCGTGAGTGACGGTGTAAAAACATTGGTGTCATTCATTTGGTTTGTTCGCTCAGTGACAGAATGCGAACCTCCATCAACGTGGTGGGCGACTCATTCGGCGCCGGCATCGTGGACCACTTGTCCAAGGCGGAGCTCACCGAGCTTGACGCGGCGGAAATGCAAATGCTCCCCCCGGAGGAGGAGCTTGATTTCATCCCTCCGCCTCCGATCCTCACGGAGATGGACCTGGTCGATCCCCTCAAACCGCCCGAGCTGCCCCCTCGCTCCCCTCGCCCTCCCAAACAAAACCACCACGGTCCCATCCTCCCCCAGTCCGCCTCCATCACTTACTCCCCGCCCGTTCTGTCCGGTCTCCGTCACCTCGCTCCATCCGTTCTCCCTCTCCGCGCTCCGTCTGCTCCCACTCTCCCCGACCTTTCCGTACCCACTCACCACGCCTCCTCCGCAGGACGGAGCCGGGCTACTGCGCCTGCCCAGCCACGACAACCAGGTAACTACCCCCCTCCCTCTGCTTGTTCTTTAATGATGGAGCATTGAGCTTCTGTAAATCTGCATGTATCAGTTCAGTTAGCTTCTGTTTACTGGAGCCTTTACTGTGGCTTTAAATGTTGATACAACATGGTGAGTGATAGTTCATTATTACACCTGGTCCCATTTCAAGCGTCGCCTCCTTCAGAAAGTCCACAATTCAAGACCATGTGCATCATATAAGACGACCAAGACGGTCCGAAGGAGGCTGCGTCTGAAATGAGACTCAGCGCCAGTTAAAACACAGTTTAGTGTTTTTCAGAGAAGCTGAAGTCGTCAGGGGTTTGAACTGACTCTTACAATGGCAAAACAAGTTGGGACTCTTTGTTATGTGCATGACATTCGCTCCCTCTTTCTCTCCTCCCCTGACTTTCCTATCGTCTGTTTGTATAAAAATTATAAAGCATCAATGCAAAATCTTAAAAACTGTATCGTCACAAAAGAAACGAGAAACAAAGGTTTGAATAGATAGATATATAGATAGATAGATAGATAGACAGATAGATAGATAGATAGATAGATAGATAGATAGATAGATAGATCGGCCTCTTCTTTTAATGTTTAGCACATGTGTGTTTGTTAAGTTAATCTTCACCGCACAGTTGCTCTGGCCTCACTCGTGTGGCTCTGCCCCCTCAGGTTCCCACACTGCCTCGCTGCTACAGAGAAAGAGAACGAGACCGGGAACGAGAGCGACTGAGGCGAGAGAGCGAAACCGAGGAGGAGGAGGAGAGGGAGCGGGTTCTGGGCGAAGTGAGCGACGGGGAGGAGAGCGACGACACCGCCTACGACCGGAGGCACGCCATCCCGCCGGGCGACCTGCCATGATCTGGATTTTTTAGCGCCACAGATTTTTTTCCTCCCAACAGTTTATTTTCCACTTAACAGCAGTTTTCCCCACTTTAGTAAAAAAAAAGAAAAGGAGGTCCACAGTGGATCTTCAGCTGGTTTCTTCTCATTATCTGTGTTGAGTTCTCTGATGGTGGTCGACAGGACTGATCGTAAGCTCGCTCTGAGCGTAATGTTCATAGATATTAAGGTGTTGTTATGACAACACGCTGTGACATCCCTAAAAAAAAAACCAGCCCTGAGTCTCTGCTGAGAGCTGAGCGTCGTTCCCTCATTTTACTCCCTCATTTCCTTTTTATAATCCATCTCTGTGTTGATTCATCGTTTTAACCAACCTGAAACACTCCCGTACGTCTGTGTGCGTTCTTGATACCGGAGGATTGTGCGTCTGCTCTTGAGGAGAAGAGTGTGTGTTGCTGTTATTAGTTCCCCCTCGACTCGACTCCTTCTCTTCCTGTTTTAAGTTTCCTGGCAGACTTTTCCTTTTACCTTACCTCACACATTCAAAAGGTTCATGTAAATGATGGAAATACACAACAGCAGCATTATTTTTTATAATTCTCCACCTTCTTGCGTCTCCACATCTCCGTCCTCCGACTGTCGATGTTAATATTGTCTATATTATCTATGGTTTGTATTTTCTCGTTGTGGTCTGGTGTCTGAAACGATGAGCAATAGGCAAGATGCTGTTTTAATCTTGTTGTATGTTTTAAAATTTACTAGTTATTTCACTTTTACTGTCATTTAACAATCACTGTAAAATAATTTTCATCAGTCTCCTCGGTCCCACTCAACTGCCTTTCATTTTAATTTCCTTAAGTTTTAACTCAGATGATACACAGGTCCAGGTTGTGTGTATATTGTATGTAATAAAATCTTAGAGATTTATTTAAAATAACTTCCGACGGTTCTTCTGCGTCTTCTTGTACAATCTTTGGAGGGATTTACTCTCTAAAAGGGGTCGTGCGTCAGCGTTTGGTGTCCGGACGCAAAGGGGGGGGGGGAAATCCTGCAGACGCATGTTAGAGGGTGGAAAAGTTGCAACAGACGAAAATGCAGATATACACAAGGCTGCGCTGTGCCACTGATGAGACAAAGACACACACACACAGAGAAACCAACACACTTAATCCTCTCAAAGAATAGTTAGAGATGAGAGAGGCAGGAGAGAGCGAGCGATGGGAGAGGAGCAGCAGATGCCTGAAAGACGTCAATCCTTTTCATTCTTCCCAGACAGCATAAGGGCACCGTGGGTATTGCGAGCCGAGCTGACGCTAGCGCCGGGCGCCTGCACGTCACCGGAGAGAGGGAGCGAGGCGGAGGTGAAACAGCAGCCGCAGCAGGGTTACAAACCTGGAAATGTGATGCTCAGATTGGTGAAGTGTGAGGTGGACAAGAAATGATGGGATGTTGGAAGTTGGTGTTGATTGACAGGACGAGGAGTCGTCGTCTGCGGATGAAACTCTAATCTGTCCCGTAGCATGAGAGAGAGTGAGTCTGACACATGACAGGGGATATCACACCATCTGAGGCGACAGGGGGTCAGGAATTTAATCACTGCAGCCATCGAGAGCAGTGTGTTGTGTGCGAGTGACGGGGGGTTGGGTGGGTATGAGGAGCTTCATCTGCTCCGAAACCCTGTCCACGCGTTTTTCTTTACTTCAGCTCAACTCTGACATCTTCCTCAGTCTTTTGTTTCTTTCTTACTCATGAACATTTGGCAGAAACTGTGATTAATTGACACAGTTGTTGAATATAATGTAACTGGAGCCTTAAAGTGATTAAGTCACAGATAAGAGCAGGCCGGTCGCTGCAAACTGCACAAACTGGAGGAAAAGTAACGATTTTCTTCTGACAAACATCAACTGGAAAGAGTTTAACATTTCACTTCTGTCTGTTGCAGTAAAACTTTCTTGAAGATTATCTTTCAACCTCAAATATCAAGAATCTGATTATATAGATATTACAGTGTTGATCAGAGACGACAGGGAAGTAGACAATGTCTCAGGTTTAATTTGTTCAGATCATATGTGAAACCTTTCATGCTACAAAGGCCAAACTCTAAACCAGTGCAATGATGTATAGTATTTCACATGTAATAACAGTTTAGCTGCAGGTTACATGTTACTTGACGTGGCTGTGTGTAATTCACTCATTCAGAAACCCACGTCTTTTATAGCTGTATGTTTCATCCGTGCCCCAGAGACTTAAACACGTCTGTTTTCTGGAGAGCGAGGAATGAAAATATCATAACGTAACTCATCTGGATCATATGAACCAAACGAGCAAGATCGTTTCAAGATGAGAAGACGTTATATTTGAAAACTCCACAGTCTTTTATGTCGTACTCCAGTAAATTAAATCCACTGGCAGCAGGAGAGACAGAGTCCCGGCGTCGTGCTCTGTGCTGTTTCAAAAAAACCAGAGTGTGACACCTAGAGGCAGGATGAGTCATCACATGGGGCCGAGCTGAGTCGACACACAGCTCGTCACCATCTGCACTCACTCATCTGCAAGAGTCGTGTAGTGCGTTACAGGGAAAGGTGGGCTTTTGACCAGGGGGCAGGGTGTGAGGTAGTTGTATGTAGTCGGTACTTTACTAATCAATGTGCTTCCTCCTCTGTGCACAGGCCAAACAATTGCTTCATGTAGAATATTTACAGTGTCACTGTGTTACTCCACAAACAGTAAAGACAACAGTTGTTTCCAGTGTAAACCACCCCCCCCCCCCCCCGATCCCATAGCATCTAGCTGACACTGGGCAAGAGCAGGGTACACCAGACCAGGTCACCAGTCTATCACAGGGACGACATCTATAAAGGCAGTGAATCTCACAGTCTCACATCGTGCCTCGCCTTGTGTGCATGTCTTTAGACCAGTGATTCTCAAAGTATGGAGCCCCCCCCCTTTAGACTGTTGCAGGAAGCTGCAGAACTCACATGCAAACTCCACCCAGAGGGACCCCAGAACCAGAACCCTCTCATAGCATCCACAGTATTTTCAGTGTGTCTACCGCACACGATATTCATGTGAAAAAAAACAAACTATCTCTCCAAAGCCTCTCAGATCATTAAACTAAAAGAAGTGCTGATGTACAGTATCCAGTGTGCATCACCTCCTAATAATATTCTTTATAGTACATGTATTAAGTGTCTTTGGTATCTTGATCCTTATCGTCATCTCTCAGGTAACAGTGTGAATTTCGGATCAGATTCAGCCTCAAACGTTACAAATAGACGGAAGGATTTATGTTACTTCATCTAAGATCCCACAGTAGTTTCACTGTTTGCTTTCAGGACCTCCACACCCATACTTTGACCCATCAGAAGAACGTGGGCTTTAAAGGAGGCCACTTTGGGAGTCGATATTCCCCGTTTCAGTACAAAGGTTCTGCATAACGGGAAGTTAGAAACATTCCCAGGCTAGAATAGATATACGGTCTCTCCAGCGCGATCTGGTTTTATGTTGGGGAATCCTAACAGTTGGGAGTGACTGGAAAAACCGCCAATGGCACCCAGGAGATCAGGTTTAGATGCTTTAAGTAACTCAACGACTCTACTTCAACCTCCATCCATATGTCTCACTCCCTTGACTGTAAATGTCCGGCCGCCCACAGGGGAATCTCACTTCATCTGCTTGTGATTTCACTCTGTCCGTCTCGAGCCATGACCGTAGGTGAGGGGTAGGACTGACAAGAAATACAGAATCCTGATGCCTCCCGTCAGTCGCTTTAGTTTACAGACGTGGTTAGTTGAACCTCAGACCATCAGAATACAGTTTTGGCTTCACCGCTGGGACAGAAATGTCACTTGGAGGCCCTAAAGCTCTGCTGACCCGAGATCAGCTTTCTCCGCACGTATCTCCAGGCTGTATCTGTTACACCGGTGTAAGTGTGTGCTGCATTAAAGTTGGCTCCAGACCAACAGCATGAACTCTTGTCTGCACCACTTCAAGCCGGTGAGCGATCTCTTCGGTGGTGTTGTCGTCGGCGCAACATTACAGCACCGCATTTCTGACATGACTCCGACAAGTTCAGGGCATCAACACCTGCCATACTCGCTGCATGTGTAGTTGCTGTATTAGCAGAGAAACAGGTAACGGCCACACAGGTCACATGTTTTAGATAACACAATCAGTTAAATATGCAGCGAGGGGATTCCCGGCATACTGCACTTCAGTCTTTAGAGAGATCTGCTCTCTCCCTGAAGTCTTTTATGCCTCAGGAATATCTGTGTCTACAATGTGGAAGGATCAGTTTGTAGCACTGTGTATTGAGCCTTGATGTCCATGTGGCCTCAAATCGTACTTTTGTCACAGCTACATGTTGTACAGTGAATCAGATTTTCATCCTGCTTTCTCAGTTACCTCCTTCAGTTAGTCAGAGACACTGGTGCCTCTGTGCCTGCCACATTGAATATTTACTTAGGCTTAAATAAAGAGTTGCTTTCTGGATAAATTCCCATATTGTCTGCAAATTAGTCCCCATGTTTTCTGATGGCTTGTGTTCTTAAGAAGCCGACATGAGGACTTAGTTAAAATGGAGTTTATTGTGCAGCCATGTAAAATGTTTTATTCCAGCTGTGCAGAGGGATCTTTGAGGAATCCGTCTTTACGGCAGCACTAATTTCTTCCATACGTTGAACACGGTTTCTCACAGATTTGCTTTTATTTATTCATTTATTGGGGGAAAGCAGATGCTGTCCGTCAAACATAATCACGCAGAAGTCTCTGAGGTAAAAACCACGATCGCATGAGAGGCACAAACGAGAGTCTGTGTCGGTCAAAGGCTGCAGTCGAACCTTGATGGAAAACAACATGAGGACGAGACATTTGTGGTTTGGAGAGAATCTGACAGCACTTAGATTTACCTGTTTTCATAAAACTGACTTTATTTATAACACAGGGACAATAAATTAGTTCCTAACCACAGAAACAAAACAAACTGGATTGAAATAAGATGACATGAAAGAAAGTTGAGCCGTTAATATGATAATTAAATAGAAATAAAACGTGTAGTTTCCTGACTTTTATTTTTTGTGCACTGGGATTTAGTGAAACAGCATTTATCTATAAACATTAGACTTTTTTTATGAAGATGATGCCGACAACTACAAATTCACTCTGCTTTGTCTCCATGACGACTGAAGAAACGTATATTTATGGATCCTGGATCTTCAGTGGATCAGATGTGGATTTCCATTAGTTTTCAAACTTAAAACAGCTGCTCTGTTGCTTCTACATTTCTACAGTGTTGCGTCACTTTAAATATTGCTGCAGCAAGGAATTGTGGGACGGCATTTCTTCTCTCCTTCCATAAAGGAAGGTCCAGTGTTTGCTGTGCTAAAGGAGACAAGATAGGAGGCATTGAAGCTCCTTTCAGATCCCGACTGCCACTCCGACGCTTCCGGGTCATTTCACCCAGTTCAGACCTTCCTAAGCAAAAAAAAAAACGACTTTTCAACCACAGCCCAAGTCTTTGTGAACATGTCCATCCACTTCTTCATCTTCTCTTTCTCTTGACAAGATGCTGCTTGAATTTTCAGTCTGAAAACTCTCTGCTCTGTCAGACCTGAGTGACCAGAGGTTCGTTGAGGTAGAACTTAATTCCTCTCTGATCTCCAACCGGCTGTCCAGCGCAAAGTCCTGCCAGAAGAGTCCCGTTGAGCGGAGGACAGATTCCCCTGCTGCCCTGCTCATACAGGGGGGCATATTCTCCCGTGTATTCGGGCCCTTCATCCAGTCTGTCCTCGTCTTCCTCCTCGCCGTCGTCCTCATTGTCCTTTTCCCAGACGGACGTGGCGACGTGATGGTACTCCGTGCTGACCTCGCACTCCATCTCTCGGTGGTAGAAGTAGCTGAAGTTGGACACGATGACGGGCACTGGCAGAGAGATGGTGAGCACGCCGGCAATGGCGCACATAGAGCCCACCAGCTTCCCCCCGACCGTCTCTGGGTACATGTCCCCGTAGCCGACCGTTGTCATGGACACCACCGCCCACCAGAAGGCCTCAGGGATGCTGGTGAATGCCGTGTCAGGTCTATCCACCTCAGCGAAGTAAACGGCGCTGGAAAAGAGGATGACGCCGATGAAGAGGAAGAAGATGAGTAAGGCCAGCTCTCGGAGGCTGGCCCTCAGCGTCTGGCCCAGGATCTGGAGACCCTTCGAGTGGCGAGAGAGTTTGAAGATCCTGAAGACCCTCACCAGCCTGATGACCCTGATGAGGGCCAGGGAGACAGATGGCTGAGCGCCTTTGTCCTTGGCCAGCTCCGTGCCGATCGTGACAAAGTAGGGAATGATGGCGAAGAAGTCGATGGTGTTCATGATGTCTTTGAAGAAGTGCGTCTTGCTGGGAGCGCAGGTGAAGCGTACTATGAGCTCAAACGAGAACCAGCAGATGCAAATAGTCTCCACGATGAAGAAAGGGTCCTGGAAGGGAGTGAAGCCAGGTGGGATCAGGATGGTTTCATTGGCTATGGTGGGATGAGGGATGGTGGTGAATTGCTGTGAAACATAAAAGAAAGGAAAGTGGTCACAGTCGCAAAAAACCACAGCATGAGTTATCCTGCATGGCGGACATGACTATGCCATCTGTTGTTTGTAAAACACAACATAGCAGGGGAAATGTGAGCATGAAGGGAAAGGTAGAGCAATAGTAAATAGCTCCATGGCGACGAGTGTAAACAGAGAGAAACAAGGATGAAGTAACCTGAATGTGGACAGACGATAAGTGAGAAGAAGCAATTATTGTGAGTTTGTCCTCAGCACATTTGGAGTATCACGTCAGTCATCAGGATCCGATCGAGCCTGTGAGGTCTGTGATACTGTGCTAACTTCTCTCTCCTCTCCATTTTCACCCTCCTGGCTTTATTTTTCCTTTGCAGACTTTTATATAAATCAGTTTCTCTATATTTAAAGCACACAAAAAACATTACGCTCATGTGACTCTGGGTTGTGTTACACCCAGACACCGGCGTGACCGCGGCATCTGACACTTCGTTTACCCCGGCTGCTTGTTTTTTTCTAGGGAGTAGGTGCAAGGTTGGAATGACTCGGCATTAGAGTCTTTTAACTAGTTAGATTGAGTTACTTTAAGGGTTTTACAGCCTTGCAGCACATATTGTATGTTTTTATATTTGTATGGGTCAGAAGCAGCTATTTGCAGATCTTGCAGAAATATGTTTAAAGATGGACGACAACTCTGATGAGGGCGTTCATGCAACGTCAAGGGTCAGTTCGCTCCAAATCACAAATTCAGCTTTTCATTGTTGGCATAAAGATCATGTGATTTATCTTTGCTCATATTGTTATATTGTTGTGCACAGAGTTTAAAAGATAGGGATTCATAACTGAGTCATAGTCATAGTTTTATTTGTATAAACTCTTTGGTTTCTCAACAGTTTTTCTCATTCCCAGTTCAATCATCTAATGCAGCTGCTGCTAAACCTTCACATCAGCTTCTGATAAAGAGTCTGGACGTTGTCCATCACTTACAATGAAACAGCATTACAAGAGGATCTCCTGTCGGCCAGACTGGACAATAATCACATCAGCAGCCAAGAACAGAAAGGATCTTTGTATCACACAGGCCTGAAGGCATTGTTTTAGACTTTTAAAAATGTGAGCCACCCATCAAGTCCTGGTCACGACGAATCCCTGATCTGGGACTTTCATTACAAAACTCTGTTCATGTGTCAAAATCTAATCTTAACTTTCCATGTCTCACTAATAGAGACGAGAAAAGTCCAACAAACCTGTTGACAGCAGAGTGTCAGGATTATTTCTGTATCTGTGTTACAGACTTGTGTCTCAGTTTTTGAACTCATTTGGGTGAACTCGCTCTTAGACCTCGATCATTCAACCTTTATAACAACAAGTACATATTATTGCTTTAGTCTCTTTTATGCCTACTACATCAACATACAATAACTAGTAGCACGTATGGCTCAATGTTACATAATCACATTTATGCTTTTCTTTTCTTTCTCTGTCTGTTTCACTTGTGTTGGAGAGGACTCAATATCTTCGTACATCCTGCTTTGTTTTTATCATCTGTTTAATCCTCTGACATTTTATATGGACACCTCTGCTTGCTTTAATCTCTTCTCTTGTATCTGTTTTTACAGTGGGTCATTACTTCTGGCTGCAGGAGTTATAGTTGTCAGTAAACACATATCTCTGCTTACAGCTGCATTATAAACCTAAACTATTACATGTGCATATAGTGATGATAAGAGCTAAACAGGTGACTAACGTACCAAAGTAACGTAACAACCATGTTCGATTACCAGTGGCATGTGTTGGTGAGTGATTGCCTGGGGATGGTTGCACATGTCGCTTTGAATTTGTTTATGCAGTTTCCAAAAGCGTCAAATACTCTGATCATGTGAGCGATCAGTCTATGTATAGAGGTAACGGAGCAGTTCTGCTGCTGCTGCTGCTGCTGCTGCTACTGGTGGTGGTGGTGGTGATGATGGGGGACGTAAATCCTGCCTGAACCCCCACAATCCACCTTGTCTCCAGGCTACCGGAGAGTGTGCAGGGCTAATTTGATTTTGCGGCGGTCATCAGAAAAGTTGATCTTGGAGCGTCTTTTCCAAGCCGTTTTCAGTGCGTAGCCTGTGACTCACTCCGTTTATTAATACAGACATTTGTTTATGTGTTGATGTGCTCTTAGGGTTGTCCTTCCTCTATATATAGACCTTTAGATCTCCAAGGGTAACCTGAGAGCAGCTCATCTCCTCTCCTTGCCTTCACACTCGCCTCTCTACCTTTAACTCTACCTCCACTCTCCCTCGTTTCCCAGCACCGTCGAAGTATCCACTCCACCTAAATGCACTCGCTGGCTCTGGCAGTTGTCGGTGTCTCTGTGAGGTATCTCCCTCTTAACCTCCTCACAACCTGCTGCGCCTGCCTCTCCTCTTTCATTGCTCTTGTGTCTCGAGCGTCAGTTTAACTGCTCGCCTCATCTCCTTCATTCCTTCCCTTCAAATCTGAGTGGATCGGATTTAACGACAAGTCCAAAATAATCTCACCCTCTCACTCTCTGTTCTGTCTGCTGCCTCTGATCTTTGACCGTTTCCTTCTCCTCAGCTTTTTCTTTAAGTCGCCGTTTCTCCCTCAGCGTTGATGGGGGAGGTAAAGACGTTTTCACCCTGTGCTGCAAGAGGAGGTTTATGTCTGGCAAAGTGACACCTGTCAGCACTTGTTGTCCTTCTATGTCCACCTCATCACTGCCTCACAGCGTTAACCCTTTGTTGTCTTTGCACCCTGTCAGCTGCCTCCCTGATCCTTCACTCGTCCTGACTCCGTCACATGAACTTCCTCTGACATAACCTCCGTCGACAACCTCGTCCGTCCTCTCTGTTTCTTCTAACCGTCCCACAAGTGGCTCTTGCGTGTGTGTCAATGCTCCTCACCTCTCTCTGTTCCTTCTCATTCCTGAACTCGGGCAGAGTCTCCAGGCAGAAGATGAGAATGGAGATGACGATGACCATCACACTGATGATGGCGATGATCCGAGCTCCGCTGGACGACTCCGGATACTCAAACAGCATCCAGAGGCGGCGCTGCAGCTCGTTGGTGGGCAGAGGTCTCTCCTCCTCCTTGGGGAAGCCTTCCTCCTCCTTGAAGCGGTCAATGATCTCCTCTCCGAGCTCGTAGAAGTGTATCTCCTCCAGGAACATGTCCAGGGGGACGTTGGCGGGACGCCGCAGCCTCCCGCCCGACTGGTAGAAGTACAGGATGGCGTCGAAGCAGACGCGGCTCCTGTCCAGGAAGAGTTCGTTCCTGATGGGGTCAAAGTAGCGAAGCCGGCGCTGGGGGTCGCCCAGCAGGGAGTCGGGGAACTGGGCGAGGGTGCTGAGCTGGGTCTCGTATCGCATCCCGGACACGTTGATGGCCAGACGCTCAGTCAGAGCCCAGCCGCTCCGCCACTGACTGCGCCGGTTCTCCCTGCGGTTCTCGCGGCCCGCACCTTCTCGCCGCTCTCCTTCTCCAGCTTGTTGTGTTTGTCTTTGGTCTGTTTGTCTTCATCACCACCCCCCACAACTTTCAGTTTGTCCGTCTTTCCTCCTCCTCCTCCTCCTCCTCCCTCTGTACCTCCCTCCTTGTCTTGATTATCCATGTTTCAGTCTCTGGTTTTTCTTTCTCGTGTATCTTCTCGTACTTTTTCTTCCGTCTTTGCTCTGATGAAAACAAAACAAAACGACAGAGACAGAGTGGAGAGAGAGGAGAGAAACAAGGACCTGGTCATTTTTCTGCATAGAAATAAAACATTTCATGAAATTCTGGATAAAATCTGAATGAAACCAAAACATGCACGAAACAGCTGCACATTTTCCCACTGATCTAACAATACATTTATATATAAACAACACTCACTGGCCAGTTTATTAGGAACACCCAGAGGAGACTAATGCAGTAAGAAATCCTGGTCGTAGTGTTTATAACCCGTTGAACCTGTTTTAAAGAGCTGTCTAATCAGCTGGATGGTGTTCCCGTTATTTTGTCCAAGTTATCATGTCACCAGTGCTTATTCATCTCAGGGCCGTGTCAGCCTGAATGAGGCAACATGGAAATCAAACTCTCACCTCTTCGCCTCTCTCTCTCTCCTCCCTCTCTCTCTCTCTCTCTCTCTGAGATCAGCCTTGAAATTTCCTGCACAACAGAAAAACATTTTGTATTAGATTTACATTATGTATGAATTTAATTAATCGTGTGATGATCAAAGTAAAAAATAATGAAAATACTGAACCAATACTTTAACAGTTTCAGAACATTTTGCAGATTTTTGCAGAAAACTTTAAACTGATTGATGCATTCATGCATGCAACTCCACACTTTCCAGACCCTCCATGCACAGAGCTCATCACCTGTTTGCCACCATGTCCAGTGCTCCCAGTAGAAACCACATTCAGACTGGTCTCCGTCTGTCTCCCGTCTGTCCGACCATCGCTCTCTCACTCCACCTCCACCTTCAGCGCCGACCCTTCCCTCCTTCTGAGACAGTCTGTGTATCAATCCTCTCATCGTGATGTTTAGACAACCCCTCCTCCTCCCCCTCCTCCTCCTCCTCCTCCTGAATACTATCCCACCTTCATGTGTCACGTTTGGGAGGGGAGGCGTCAGGGGGAGCAGCGTGGCTCCTTCAGGAGCTGCCACAGTGTTAATCTGCAGCCAGGGGTGAAGTTAAGATGGTTAAGCTTGTTTGTAGGTCACTCACTGTCTTCACTTTGCTCCCTTGTGCTCTTTCTCACGCTCCCGGTGAAATGCTGTCGGGCCGAAATTCAATCTTTGACCCTCTCCTCCTCCTCCTCCTCCTCCTCTTCTTCCTCCAAGAGCACCGCTGCCTCCTCTGCCCTCAGCAACCCGTCCTGCTGTCCTGGAAATGTCAGCCTCCTCTTAACTGTCATTCCACCTTAAACTTACTGGACCAGTTTGCACATTGTGTGATGTGTGCACATTGAACCTGCACATGAACATGCACAGATTTATTGATCTTTGATGAGACCACGGACGCATGGTGAGTATTCAGTCTTGGTGTGTGTCTCCGTGTGGCTGCCCACTGCTTCAGAGCGATGCTGTCATCTTCTATTTTAGACAGGAACATAAATTTTAACTGTGGTTTGTGCAGAATTGTCAGAAACTCGACCCGTCAGACCAGACACAACGTTATATTAAATATAAATCTGGATCTCTGTGGTTATTTTAGACTCATCAACATCAGCGAGTCTCTTCTTCTCTCTGTGCAGTAAAACCACAACTCCCATAACAGGCTGCTGGGACACTTTGCAAGCGTTGCCTTCAGGTACTCCATGTACATTTCAACTCCTGACTTTTTTTGAAAAAGAAACTGGACACTGAAGAAACTTTTTGGAGAGGTTTTTTTTTTGTTAATGGTAAAATCACACTCAGACGTATGAGACTGATTATTGATTACATCGCTTTATTTCCATGTTCTGCTTCTTTATACTTTCAAATACAGGTGAGTCCAGTTACTGACCATCGAACATGTACAGTAAGTACAAAGCTGTGAAAATCTCCCAGGAGAAAGTGGACAACATTTAACCCACATATTAATAATCTCATGCTGCTCTGCCTCAGAAAACATGGCAAATGGTTGTAACAGAAGTTAATTTTTTCATTGGAGGTATTTAAAAACTCACTGTATAATAACAGCGGTTGTTATTATGAGTGTTTTCTACTTATATATTACTTTCATTTATATATTAAATCCTTATATTTACATAA
Organism: Caranx melampygus; assembly: GCA_019059645.1. Lineage (NCBI taxonomy): Eukaryota > Metazoa > Chordata > Actinopteri > Carangiformes > Carangidae > Caranx > Caranx melampygus. Next base: position 16,331 of record JAFELL010001753.1, read on the forward strand.
TGACTTGTTCCACCGCGCTCTATTATGTGAACAGGCTTTAATTTGCAGAGAAAAACACATTTTAAGACAAAATTCACACTTTAAATGATCATCGCGTGATTTGGTTTCCAATAATCCGTGCAGCCCCTGAACGCAGCAGAGCAAACTCCGTGATTTTTTGGTGCTGAACTTTGAACCTTCAACAAACGTCGTCGTTAAACCGGGGAGAACAGGAGGAGGAGCCGCCGGAGAACAACCCGCTGACTCCGCAGGTGTCTCCCTCAGTCAGGTGCGCTGCTCTCCGGCGTTTTTACCACCCGACTGCATCGACCTCAGCGCGGCCGACATGTCCCCGCGATACCAGGACAAAGTGGTGATAGTGACCGGGGGGTCGAAGGGGATCGGCCGGGGGATCGTCAGGGTGTTCGGTACGGTGGCCTGTTGGTCTGCGCTGCGGGGTCGTTTGTGGTCAGAGCCGAAAGTACCGTGAAAACTAATAATGTGCATCTTCTGTTTCAGTGGAGAACGGCGCCAAGGTGGTGTTTTGTGCAAGAGGAGGTGACTGATGCTTCCATATAGATCATGTTTTTAATCAGCTTGATCACCTGTTACTATTTGATTGATATGATCTATAATTGATAACCAGGTAGTATGCATCTGAAAGCTAAAATGTGTCTGTTTGCATACGGCTCTGATTTCAGGTGCAGCAGGTGAGGCTCTGGAGGCCGAGCTGAACAAAGCAGGTCCAGGCTCGAGCAAATTCGTCTCATGCGACGTCTCCAAAGAAGAAGACATCAAGGTAAAGTCCACCTGCAGCTGCTGCACAACAGAGTCACTGTCCCGTCTGTCACCTGACCTCACCTGAGCTGCTGTCACACTCCAGCTGTGTCTCAACAGGTAGTTATTTAAGTGGACACAGAGCCAGACAGACAGTGAACGGTAGATTATTTCCTTTTTCTTCATATACAAACACTATGACAATAGAAATTACACATTACAACAGCAGCAAGCGGCAGAATAATATAATGAAGGCAGATGTATATGTAATATAAAGGTAGCAGTTGTAAGGTGGGTGATGGATGGTTGTTGTGTAGCAGTTGAAGAGTTGGAAAAGTTGACGTCGGCTTAAAGACACTTGAAACTGAAGAAATTAATGAACATGTGAACGTTTGATATAAATATCTTCATAAATCCAGAAGACGTACGTATGTGACAGTATATTTTCTCACAGACGTGGCCAGACTGGTTGATCTAAACAGTCCTGTACCTGAGAGTAGGTGTGTCTCGTATGTGGGTCCAACCTGAAATAAACCTGCTCGGGGGGGGGGGCAGATCTGCCCCAGGGTCTGTCCACGGTTTCACCCAATTATAGGTTGCATACAAGACACACCAACACATTTAAGGTATAGCCTGTCTGATCGTGTCAGCCAATAGGGAGTGGGGGACAGGTATCAGCCTGCCTTCACAGGTTGCCATGGTGATTTTACCTGACGCAGCGACACATAGGCAGAAACTCCTTCAATTGGAGACAAATCTGTATCGAATATGAGAAAAAGAAATATACAGTCAGAACAATGAGACTTCCTGAACACACACGTGTGATTTTGGTGTTTGTAGAGAGACACTATATCAGATCCTCATTTTGTACTGGAGTAGATGGGAAGCTGGATGAGACTGGCATCACTTTGAGGCTCACAGTTCGAAGTCTGCAAGTCTCTCTGCTTTGAGCGCAGAGTATATGAACTATGACAAGTTTGTGAACAGACGTGGAAAGAATGGTGTGTGTATCATATACTCTGTGGCCAGGAGGACGAGTTAAAGAGAAAGATCTCAGATGATTTTTTTTTTAGGCCGTCTCCCGCTCTACTGATGATGTCATCGACGGTAGCTCTGTACATTCCGTGCAATACTCACCCATTATAAAATCAATCAATGAAGTTTAAGCTGTCATGAATCGATAACGGTGGAAGATATCAATAAACCGAACACAAGTTGATTAGCTGAGAGTTTTATCAACAGTTTAAAGTTTGAATGAGGTCTGCAGCTGAAAGTATACTGGAGTAGTTCAAGTGCAAAGAGGCTGAAGGTTTGTTTTTATCCATTCATTTGAATGGGAAAAAAATGAGCAGGAAAAGTTAAACATTTATAAAATGATAATAAACATCAAAAAAGTTGAACGTAAGTGTTTTACATTTTTATACTTGAGTGGTTTTGGTAGCACAAAGTATGAAGAACTAGTGAGCAACTGAATTTCACAAACTAACGAGAAATCTGAAAAAAAAAAATCAACCGTTTTGTACTTTTGAAAAAGTACAAGTTTCATTTCCGTTAAACACAGATTTAAAATGTAAAATACAGTGGAGGTTGTTGTCGTCATGAATAAAAATGTATATAATTAAAATGTATTAAGTATTATCACCCAAACCCACACGAGCGCGACCACGGCCTGGTCTCCGTGTCCATGGGTGTGAACTGGTTTCTGTCTCGACTCTCCTGTTGGAAACCAGTTCGTCATGTGTGGTGTTTTGTCTCTGCAGAGGCTGATCGCCGTCACAGTGGAGCGTCACGGACACATCGACTGCCTGGTCAACAACGCTGGGTGGCGTGAGTGTGTCTTTTTTTCTTACGTCCTTCACAGAGCAGAGAGGACGAGGACTCGAGGCTTCGTTTACTTTCTCCTGTTTTGATTTTTAATCTCTGTCCTCAGACCCGCCGTACAAACCCACGGATGACACCACAGCTGAGGAGTTCAGGGACCTGCTCAACCTGAACCTCATCAGCTACTTCTTGGCCTCTAAAGTAACGTGTCCAACCTGAATGTGCAAATATGGAGAACTCATATAAAAAAAAGCACAACACACTGCAAACATCTTATATATAATCTAACACGCTGTGTTTCTGATGCGAGGTCTCACGCTCTCTCTGCAGTATGCCTTACCGTACCTGCGGCAGCGTCAGGGCAACATCATCAACGTCTCCAGCCTCGTGGCCACCATTGGACAGAGAGACGCGGCGCCGTACGTCGCCACCAAGGTGAGCCGGTGACCTGGGCATCAAACATTTCACACTGCTTCACTTCACTGTGACCTCTTCAGCTGTAACGTGAGCTTCTCTCCACAAGGGGGCGATAATCTCCATGACAAAGGCCATGGCCATAGACGAGAGCCGCTACAATGTGAGAGTGAACTGGTGAGTTCAGCTGGTTCCTAACACAGTGGAAAAGGTCACAAAGCAAATGTAACTCTATCATAAGTTGTGTATTTTAGAGTGAAAGCACAAATTTGAAAAGCAAAAGTATTAAGTGATGTTTATCGTTTACACAGATGAATCTCTGTTTGCAGCATTAGTTTAGTCCAGTGGCTCCCAAACAACACAAGGCAGGTTTATTTATGTAGCAGCAAAAAGACAGGTGGGAATGTTAGATATGAAAACATTACAATAAAATGTAAAAGACAATAAAAATATAGACTAAAAAGACAAATCAGGGTTTTTTGGATAAATTTAGACCTCAGCTGGTTTATAAACATAAAAAACATTTATGTGTTTTGCCAACGTCATGTCAAGACGTTACTTTATGTGACAAAATGCACCAAAAATGAATCTTAAATGATGTAAAAAATACATATTTGCAGCATTTTCATTAAACTGAACTGTCTTTATTAAAAGTGTCAGTATTCACTTCAGCAGGAAACAAGAAGAGATGAGAGAATCAACAGTCAATAGGCAGATGATTGACCTGTAGGTGTTTCCCTGTCTGTCGGTGTAGTAGCACCTTTGTTTTGTGATGACGGTGTTTGTTGTGTGTTGCAGCATCTCTCCAGGAAACGTCATGACGCCTCTGTGGGAGGAACTAGCAGCTCAGACTCCAGATGCTGCAGCTGCCATCAAAAAAGGAGAAGATGCTCAGGTGAAGGACAGACGACACGTAGTAGAGTCTGGAGATTCAACAGTAAAACAGACAGCACTCGCCCTCACCCACAGAAACTACTCATTCCTGCTCAGCTGGAGCCACCAGTGAAAACCAAACTGGGCGGCTCAGCTCCTGCATCTTTGTTGTGTTAATGATCTAAACTCTGTCCTTTGAGTTGTAAACATTAACGGCCTGAAGCTTTGTCTTCATCCCGGCCTTTGAAGACGCAGGACAGAGCTGCAGGTCAGCCTCAGTCTCAGCTTTCACTTCATTATTCAGTGCGTGTGGATGTCAGATTTCTGACGTGATGCTGAGACGAAACAACAAAGATGTGCTGTTGTGCATTTAAACACGTCCTGGTTCCTCGTTCTGGTCTTTAGTGACATGTTAAAGTACAGGATGGAAGATGAGAAGCTAAAAATGATGTCTGGCATCAGGAGGTTTCCTGGTTTATCAACATTTTTTTTACAGTGCAGCACAGAGCAGAGCAGCTGCAGCAGCGTCAACACACAGCAGGTGGTTTCAGGAGGTGACTAAACCACCGACCTGCAGCCACAAGAATAACGAGTTTTCCTTCCTTCTCCAACAGCTGATGGGTCGTATGGGGACCGAGACCGAGAGTGGACTCATGGCACTGTATCTGGCCGCTGACGCGACTTTCTGCACCGGGATCGACCTCCTGCTGAGCGGAGGGGCCGAACTCAACTACGGCTTCAAGAGTCAGGTCCAGTCAACCTGAGGATCTCAGCAACAGATGATTCATTTGGCCTTTTGTGTGTTGATCCTGAACTCAGACCAATGTTGAAATGCTTACTTTTTATAACACTTTCTCTTCATCTGCACAGTTTTTTTTTATTAAAATGCAGAAACATGTTGGTCACGGCCTCTGAAATGTGAAGACCACATGTGTTTTCTCTCAGTTTTAACGTAAATAGGACTCAAACGTGTTTCCTTCAATAAAATAAAATCTCCTTTCATTCAAGCAAGTCTGCAACTTCACTGCTGGGGGCTTGTCACTCAGCTCTTAAGTCTTGGCATCTTGACCAACTGTGTAACACGACCGAGTCCACTCCCCACCGATCAGCCAATCAGCATCCACCTCTTTGACCTCTAATAACCTCCCCCTCACCGCCGGTTGCTGTGCACCAATAACCTGCGATGTTTTCTGTCACGCCTCCGGTGACTTTCTGAATGAGGGTGACCGGGGAACAAAACCGGTCACAGTTAAACCACGAATTTAATTTAAAGTCATTTTTGGCGAAGTTTATATCTTTTCTTTTTTTTATTCGGATCTCAGGTGATTTTTTTTTTTTTTCACTATTAATTATCCAGAAAAATAAAAATAACAAACCAGTGATAAGTTGGTAACAAATACACATTATCTACTGTAGGTCAGTCATTGTTATTTTTTATAAGAATTAATATCACGCAGGAGGTTTTGTTCGTCTCCTCAGCTGAGCGACGCCTGATTCAAAGCGGAACCCAAGTTTGACTTCGAGTGTTTTGTTTCCGCACGAACAAATAATCTGGTTTGTCTTCATTACGTAGCGGAGATGGCAGCGCTCCGGACGGTGAGTTCACTGACCACTGTGTGTATGAGAGAGATAATTTGTCCTGTGTTTATCTTCTGGGTAAATGATTCACTTTAAATGTGCGGTTAATGAGCTGATGATGACCGAGGAGAGATAAGACGTCGGCGGGGAGGATGGGGGAGTGTGTCCCGCCAGCACCGAGGGGACACAAGCCGGAGCTGCACGGAGAGAAACAAACCGAAGCTCAGTGGAAAAAACTGAAAATTGAAGTTATTTGTCGATTATAAAAAATGTGCTGTTAAAAATCACGTGTAAATGTCTAATATTCATCTTGTAGCTCTGATTTTCAAATCGGCTCAGCTCCAGTTACGATATTTAAACCTTATTTCATGAAACATGTGTTTATTTAAATGACTTAACTTTTACAGATCTTGGTGGACGTCGATAGAAAACCCATGAGAATCGATGTGTTTTTCGTTTAAATAGTTTTGTTCCGAATTGGACAAAACGTGGCTCTAATTACAGAGTAGTCATGAGTTAATAACCGTGTTGTTGCATGAGATAAACAATAAGTAGCTGTTGGTTAAATACGCAGTTTTTTGCACGTAATCTGGTGTGAGGCTATAAACAGCATCCACCGCTGCAGATCTGCAGTAATAACTATGTTATTACATCAATGCTACACGTTTAGCATGTGTAGTGAATGAAGTAAGCTAGCTAGTTTATGTTGCTGCTAGCTCACATGTGTTAGCCGGTGTTCATGTGACCATTAGCTAATTGATTTCAACTTTACTGCGGTTCCCAAAGTTACAAAATCAGGATAATAAGTCTCGTGCATTAGATTTCTTTCTTTCTTTCTTTCTTTTTTTTTTTTTTTTTACACGTGCACTTCGCTAAAACAAACGAAGCCTCACGCGCTCGGGGTCGCAACAAAAGGAAAAACTTGCATCATCCGTGAAACAAAGCTCCTGCAGCTTGGAGGAGTCTCCAAAGCACGAGCTCCTCAGCCCTGTGTGTGTGTGTGCGTGTGCCATGTGGCTGCTTTTATTTTGACATGCAAACAAAAAGGAAGCGTGAAGAAGCTGTTGGCAGACACAGCTCCACACACACACACACACACAGCTGTAAGAAAAGCACCACCTGTTTCACGACTGTTACACCACATCACACCTTCACAAACCTCTTCACTCGCATGAGACACTACTTTTCTGTTGCACTTTTTCACAGAGAGCCCTTGTTGTTGTCGGAGTCTCATCAGGTGTGTTTCTCTCCTGCTCTGCTGTTTGTTTTGTCGCCGCCCCCCCCCCCCTTTGCCCCTCTGCCCACCCCCCACCCACACCACCCAGGAAACTCATAAAAAGTCTGCATTCCTGCCTCTTCGCAGTAGCCCGCCCTGCTCATGTGCTGCTGCCTGATGCTATTTACAGTAGGACACCGAGTACCAGCTGTGTTAGAGCGGCCGCTGCCGTGTCACACACAACAATGTCAGAGTGTGTGTCCCTGTGTTTTACTCCCTAAAGTCCCGGTGCTGCTTTGGCTTCAGCTCATTGTTCCTAATAAACTGCAGACCTGCACAGTGACTGGGCTGTTTCCTGTCTGCAGGCTCTCCATGGTCGACTCATTCACACCCTCCCCTTCTCTATCGGCTCTCTGAGGTTCTCCAGCTCCTTCAAGGTAACGAAGGACAACATTAACTTTTTCCCTCTCGCCAGGTAAAACCACGTCACCTCAGAGGAAGCTGCTGAGCGGCTGGGCCTGACCGTACATGTCTGCTCTGTAGATTATAACGCAGAAGGAGGTGTCATATATTCACACACACAAGTTTTTTCTCTTCAGCTTTTATTGTGACAGGTTATCAGAATTTAAAGTTTTGTTTCCTGTCTGTCTTTCCCTCACTGTCTGCCTGTCGTCATTATTTAATTCAGCTTAATTGAACTTGAGCAATTGTTTCTAATTGACCATAAGTCAGCACTTTGACTCTGTATGTATAACGCTCCACTAATGGACGCATGCTCTGTCAATAACCATGATTTTAAAAATCACTTCCTGTATCCGTCGCCTGCTCTGCTCTCGTCTTCCTCCTCCTCTTCCTCCTCCGTCCGTTGTGCATCTCCGCCTCAGGCCACCGACATCAGCATTGAACGCAGCACAGCATGCAAGCCCAAGCCCGACCCCTCTACGCTGGTGTTCGGCAAACAGTTCTCCGACCACATGTTGACCATCAACTGGTCAGAGAAGGGCGGCTGGGAGGCGCCGCAGATCAAACCTTTCCAGAACCTGTCGCTGCACCCGGCCAGCTCGGCCCTGCACTACTCCATAGAGGTGAGGGAGGAGAGTTTTATTGGATTTATTATGGGCTCCATAAGTAAAGGTATCAATATTATTGATCATAAATGGTTTATATTGTCTGAATGAGACACTTTGTGCTGTTAAAGAATAACCATGACGATGTCACATCACGTAATCAATGACAGATACTCAGTGAAACTCAGAGCTGCTCAGCGAGTTGATGTATAATCCAAACACAGAGCTGCTCGAGTGCAAACCACACACGCTTCAGTGCTTTGATTCAACAAGGCAATAAATGTGTCACAACGTTGTTTTTGGCTCCTTCAGTGACAGAAAAATCAGATTCACCGCATGTAAAGGAAGCGTTTGTTTGGTTCAAGGTCATATTATCATATAAGTGTGTGTGTGTGTGTGTGTGTTTTCTCTCCAGCTGTTTGAAGGCATGAAGGCTTTCCGTGGAGTCGACAACCACATCCGTCTGTTCAGACCGATGCTGAACATGGAGAGGATGCACAGGAGTGCAGACAGGAGCTGCCTTCCTGTGAGTTTCACACACACACACACACACACACACACACCCAAACTCGAGTTTAGTGGAGTGAAGGTCTTTAGTAAAGATCTGCTGCATGTTGTGTTTGAGTCGAAGCCATGATTCAGTTTGTCGGCCACAGTCGTGTCAGTGTTGTGATTAAGACTCAGACGGTGGCCCTGCAGGGACAAACTCACAGCCTTTGTTGTTTTGAGGGAAACAGAAACACATGTACAGTGTAAGAGTGTGTTGTGTGTTTTTATTTTAACTTGTCTTAATGATTTCAGACTCGTTCATCTGTCTGGATCAGATTTCACTGTCAGTGGAGCATGAAGCTGCAGCACAGTGACACACAGTCTGACGCACACACACACACACACACACTGTCTGACCCACTAACTCTCAGGCTGGCACACACACTCCCTGCTGAGGTGTGATCGTCTGCTCTGTTCACTTTATTCACTCCTGCTCCTCACTCACACTTTTTCTCCTGCTGCAGCTCTGTCCACATGTCCACAGATCATCTTCATCTTCATCATCCTCACTGTGCTGCCACTGCTGCTCTCTCTCTCTCTCTCTCTTTCTCACACACATTCCTCTGACTCTGGCAGCGTCTGCAGGTTTCATTACAGACCGGCACAGTGAAGCGTTGAGTCGTTATGTAACCGCTTGGCTTCGCTCCAGCTTTTAGCTCAAATCAGAGGCGGAGCCACAGACACATGGTCTGAGTCTGAGCTCACGGAGAAAAAGGCTTTTTTTAAATCTAGACTTTCACACTTGTTAATTAATACAGATTTGTTGCTGTGGATGACGTCATGGTGTAGCAGAAAACTACTGAGCTCTGCACCTCTTTCACCACCACAGTCGCACTGATACGAATCATGTGAGTATTAACGAGCGGTGAGTCGTTAACGTGCTCCTCTGTTTCTCTGCAGCTCTTTGAGAAAGCCGAGCTGCTCGAGTGCATCAGGAAGCTGGTGGAGGTCGACCAGGAGTGGGTTCCCTACTCTCTGGACGCCAGCCTCTACATCAGACCCACGTTCATCGGCATTGAGGTGAGCAGAGACGTCAGCGCTCGTCACGGTGCAGGTCGCCTTGTTTAACTCGTAGCATCACTGTGGAGTGAACATGTGATTTAAACATCAGTAGCGTCATGTATCTCTCCTCCTCCTCCTCCTCCTCCTCCTCTTTCTCCTACAGCCGTCTCTCGGCGTCTCCCGGGCAGGAAAGGCCATGATCTTTGTCATCATCGGCCCCGTGGGGCCCTACTTCACCACAGGGTCCTTCAACCCCGTGTCTCTGCTGGCTGACCCGTCGTTTGTCAGAGCGTGGCAGGGAGGAGTCGGGGCGTATAAGATGGGAGGGTGAGTCTGGTGTTGACTAAACTGACTCTGAAGATTAAAGCTCTGTTGATTCAGCGTCACATCCAGTTTCAGCCTGATGAGTCCTGTTATCAGTTTAGTCAAATTGAACCTGCAGGTGGAAAGAGGACACAGTAGACAGTGTCGTATTTGAAAACAGCAGCAGATAGTGATGATGAAGACTGTATTGATTAGAACATATTTTAATGCATGAAGGCATCACAGACGTCCAGAGCTGACAGACAGATCATCTGTGTCTCCTGAAGGGAACAGACCAGGTTCCTGTGAATGCTCCGTTTGTGCCATGGTTCCTGTTTGAGACCAAATTTTTATCTGTGAGTTTCCTCTCAGCGAAGCTGCTGCCGTCTCGTCTCGTCACAGCAGGAGGAGCTCAGATTATTAGTGTTATCAGGTGTCTGTCAGAGAGGTGGATGAGGTCACAGGTCAGTGACTGGTCTGACCTGACAGACACAGGTCATGAAGCAAAGTGTGAGCGACGTCTGTTGAGTGGTGCCAGAGACAAAAATGAGTTTAGAGAAGGAAGAAAAACAACAATAACGTAACAGGAGGCTGTTTCTACTTGAAAACCTCCAGTCACCAGAAGAAGAAGAAGAAGAAGAAGAAGAAGGAGGAAGTTGTTTCCATCGTGGCTCCATCTGGTTTTTGCTCTGCTGTCAGTGCTGCTGTAATCTTCCACCAGGCCTGTGATCGCAGACAGACAGGCCTGCGTCTACATGACCTAATGTAGCACCTGCTCAGCTCCGCTATGATTACATAACACCCCCACCCCCACCCCCGACTCACTGTGCCAACAAAACCTGCTCTCCCTCCGTCAGACGGAGAGGACGATTCACTTCAGTTATCAGGACAGATTTAGCAGCAGTCGACCCCTGACTGAGGCCCGTGACCTCTGTGACCTCTGTGACCTGTGTGAACACAGAACTAAACAGGTTTAGTTCAGGATCAAGGAATTTTCAAGTTCATTTCTCAACTTCATTCACTGTTTTTTTGTCTCATAAACTTCTGCGTGTTCATCAGAGACAAACCAGTGACTGAAGACAGTCTCACCTTGGACATTAGAGGACGTTTAAGCTTCATAGTAATGTCAAAAAAAAGTAAAAATAAACACAAATGATCTATTTAAAAGTTACAACAGACAAACTCAGCATCCTGAACATGTGATTATTGACTCATTAGAGTAAATCAATAATCACAAACATAAGTAAATAATTGCTAAATAACAAAGACAAACAGAAAACACTGTATTAACGTGTTTTATGTCGTCTCACTGCGAGTTTCAGGAACATTGACCCCGGCGGTCTGTGACAGTCAGACACACACAGTCAGAACTGACACTACAGTACAGACTTGATGTAATGATGGCGTTGGTACGGTTAGGAGCATGTCTCAGGTGTCGTACCTGCAGGACATGTAACCAGTTTGTTTGCTATCATCAGTCACAGTGGATGTGTGTTTTAGCCGGAGCGCTGTGACACGAGGAACGAGCTCATTTACAGATTCACACAGTGACTCATTACCTGAGTCTCAACTGGGACTCGATTGTTCGCTGCCATCACACGGACGTGTTGTTGTTGTTGTTGTTGTTGTAACTCAGCGTCTTTTCACTTCTTGGCAGGAATGAAACATTTTATTACAAAGAACAAGATGTTCTTTATGTTTCATGAAGGAAATGAAGCACAGTGTTGTTGTTTTTATGCGATGAGACAGTAATGAACTGAGACTGTTCCTGTTCTCATCAACCGTCAGGAAGAAGAAAAACTTTTCTTCCTCAAGTTACTTTTAAAAACTTTATTATAATTACACACTTTTATGTTTCAGTGACACGTCATTCATAAATTTATGAGTGAGTAGTTATTATACAGTGTGATTCATTCTTTTGATTGCTCATATTTAAGCTACAAAGCAATGAAGAAGCTGCAGAGTGAGTGAAGCCTCTATAACCTGACATCTGTTTACAGTGTGTGTGTCGTTAATTTGATGAGTGTGTGTGTTTTGTCTCCGTGCAGTAACTACGGGCCGACGATAATGGTGCAGAACGAGGCGGTGAAGCGCGGCTGTCAGCAGGTCCTGTGGCTGTACGGAGAGCAGGAGGAGATCACCGAGGTCGGCACCATGAATCTCTTCATCTACTGGACCAATGAGAAAGGAGGTCAGACTCCACAGTTTGTCTCAGTGAGTCGTCGCACTTGTCTTTGTCAGGTCAGATGAGTTGACCTAATGAGTGTGTGTGTGTTTGTGTGTGTGTGTGTGTGTGTGTGTGCAGAGAGAGAGCTGGTGACTCCTCCTCTGGATGGCATCATTCTCCCAGGAGTCACCAGGCAGTCGCTGTTGGACCTCGCCAGAGCCTGGGTAAGACGACCACACACACACACACTGATACAAAGAGATAAATCTCAGCTCCTGAACAAAAATGAAACATTAACCTTTGACCCCGTATGTATTTGTTGTTTTTTGTGCTGCAGGGTGAGTTTAAGGTGACAGAGCGTACGATGAGCATTAAGGAGCTGCTGAAGGCTCTGGATGCTGGAAGGATCCTGGAGGTGTTTGGAGCAGGGACGGCCTGTGTGGTGTGTCCTGTGGGCAGCCTCCTCTACAGGGGGAAGGTAGGAAGGTCCCCTGTAATCTGCTCATTTAAAACCACGTAAACAAAATGATTGTTAAATAATTCTGATTTAATTTTGTGTTTTTTTTTTTCTGTTTTTCTTTGATATCAGACGTATCAGATCCCGACGATGCAGAACGGTCCAGATCTGGCTAAGAGGTTCCACAAAGAGCTTACTGATATTCAGGTGAGTGCACTGATGCTGACGCTCTCTGATCTCTGATCTGTTCCCCCATGGTAAAGGCTCCGTGAAACATGCAGCTCCAGGGTTTTAACAGACAAGAATGAAAATCTGAAGAGAGTTTGGGACCAGGTTTGACATCATGTGATCAAAACAATGATTTTTATCGGATCTGATTCAACGTGAAAAGTGAATCATTTCATCAACATGTTTCTGCAAACTAACCTTTTACAGCAGCTACATTTTTATTTTGCAGCTTGAAATGTTTTTTTTTTTTCCCACTCTTTGATTAATCTCTCTTTTCCTCTCTGTTCTTGTCGCTCTTGCTTCTCTCAGTATGGACGCACACCAAGCGAATGGGCACCACTCGTCGTTTAAACGGCCATTTTGCACATGCCAGTTGTATCAACGGTTAATCCCATAATTCCAGTTTGGACGACCAGCCCCATCCACCCGTACCCTTTTTTCTCTCAACCCACTAATGCACTCCAGCGTACTCACCAGCCCGAGCAGACGGACGCCTCTTCTCGTCTCTGTCTTCTCAGGCCTTTTTCCCTGCAGACTCTCATATGGAAATGGTTGGTGGTTTAAAAAGTGACATCTTGCTTAGAGAAGCAATATTAACAACAATATGCAACCCGGCCTTAACCTCGAGGTTTGCCCAACTAAACCAGGAAAAATAGCTGTTACTGGAAGAAGAGCAGATGATAAACACTTAGCAAAACAAGTTAGATGATATCCTGGATGCATTCAACTCTTAGGAGGTATTTTATCCTGACACTGACTCGCTCATAGTGAAGAGCACAAACACTCATTCTCATTAACGTGTGATTCTGGTCTTTAAAAGGCTCAAACTGACATTTTTCATGCATAGACGGTGAAATATTTGCAATATTAGAGCAGCTCTGTCTTCGGTGTGCTGGCCTAAGTGATAGTTTGGGGAATCCAATGGTTACCTGTAATCAGTGTGTTACCTGCACTAGATTCAGACAATCACGTTCCCAGAAGAGGGGTCAGCAAAAGATCATGAAAAAAACAAACAAACAAAAAAACATAAAAAAAAGCTAATCAGTTCCAGTTTAAAGGCAATTTTAGCATTTCCGTTGGAACTACTTTCGCTTGTGAACCGTTGAATTGTCATGTTCCTGTGTTCACGCGCACTATATTACTCCGCTGTTCAGCCGTTAGAGCGTTACAGCTACACTAAATTTATACGCGTAAGAACACGGAGAGTTTAACGGTGCACAAAGTAGTTCCAAAGGAATAAACTACTCTATGGCCAGATAAAGTGGCGGAAGTGATGTAGGCCGCGAAAACTTTTGCTGACCCCCCGTCCACGCTAAAACGTTTAACTTGTGTGCCGTGCGCGCGGCTGCTTCTCCTAACCGTTGGCGCCATGATCTGAATCTAACGCAGGTAATGTAGTGACCACAGGAAACGGCCTCATAGGGAATAACCCGATCTATCACTTCAACATGACACACCTGTCTCTAAGTACTGTTTCTCATCAATAGGAGAAAAATAACTGTATTATCGATAACCTGTACTGTTCACCACAAGCTATGGGGGTTTGCTCATTACACTTCTACCTGATAGATTAGCATTAGCTAAAGTGGAAGGCGCCTACCAGTGAAGGCATCATAGGATGTTTGTTACTATCATGTACATAATGATCCATGTGGGACAGAGAGCTGCTGTAGTTCTTCATGGAGCCATTCCACTTTTAACACGAGAGTTTGCACTGACCTTGGTTAATGTCAGGTTTGTATCTGAGCAGAGTCTCAGATTTTTAGAGCGGTTAAAGGAGCGGTTTTTATGTTTGTTGGTTTTGTTTGATATCGATATGATGGCACAAAAACTAAAGAGTGAGATTAAATTAAAAAAAAAGACAAAAACAAGACAAGGTCAAAGTGAAAGAAAGCACACATACACATGCAAAGTGGTGGGAAAGCCTACAAGCTGCAGAGAGGAGCTCCTGCACAACTTACTGTGTAATCATTATGAAAACGACGTGTCGTAACAAATAGATTGTGTTGTTATTTTAGAGGTTTTTAAATTATTTTATTTTCCTCGTCTTGATGTGAACGTAGGTCAAACTTGTCTTCCAAAGTACTTGGCTGTGTCACCAGTGTTTTTGCTGTATCCTTGGCTTCATGTGCTTCCCTCGCTGGCTTTTCCTCTCTCTCTTGAATGTATTTTTATTTTTACAGACAAACCGTACTCCTCCTGTCCCTCTCTTCTTCTAAGTGCCTGACCTCTGTCTGTTAGCTTGTTGCTGTCAGCTGCTGTTTGTTTTTATTTTTCCAGTTTGTGCACTAGGGGATTTAGCTGGATTCTTTAGTTTTATTTTATTTTTTTTAATGTGCTGTTTATTTAACTCAGCTGTCAAGTTTTTACAATAAACATCACCTGAGTTCAGTGGGTCGTTGTCTTTTGATTTTTTTGGTTATTTACAGTATTAAACCCCATACATCATGTGTCCTCTGGGTCAAACTCCTTTTCAAATGTTTATTTTTATTGTACAGTTTAGGAAAACCACAGGTCCTCTCTCACACAAAAAACTGCTGGGTTAAAAAATAACCCAGCTGCTGATCATCTGTTGGACCGAACACACGCCAAGTGAGTAAAAGTGACCCTGTTGCTGGGTTAAAATGACCCATACATCGGGTTATATCCTGCCCCACTGCCCTGCTACTTTCAGATTAAATAATAATTTAAATTTATATTATTAAATAAATCATTATATTAATAATAAAAATATCATGTAATAATTGTTATTGTTGTGTAATTCATCATGATTTTCTATAATCATACAAACACACCATACAAAAACAGACCAGTGTTAACTTGGATTTATTGGCAGATTTACAATTTTACATCAGCACAGGAAATAACCCAGGATTATGATCCAGCAACGTGTTTACAAAACACCCAGAACTAACCCGCCGGGTTAATACAGACTTAGACCTGCTTTATAATCAATATAGACATGGAAACCTTATGGAAACACAACACAGAACCTTAATACATCACATGTGTAGACGCAGATGCAAACAAAGGTACACGTTTACCAAAAATAATCATGAGACACAACGAGGCTACAAACACAGTTTTGGTCTGGGACTCTTTGTGGACTTCCTTCAATGATACTTTGACAGACAAACTATTCAAACTATTCTTAGGTCGTTATTGTACGTTCTTTGTCTCTTGTCATTTAATTTCTTCGATTGCACTGTGTGTGAATGCTTGTGTTGCATTTTTATGATAACGTGTGTACATATGGTTCAGGTTACGGCTTTATTAATGAGGTTCTTACATAGTTTTACTTTAACTGTAAATATCTGTGATTGCCATTAAATTATATTTTCACCGAACTATAACAGGAAACACCCTCCTTCTTCATTCATGAATACATGATTTTATAATTCTCAGAGTTAATACCAGCACTTGTCACAGCAGCACCAGAGATACTTTTATAAAGAGAAAATGTCTGACAGCTCCATCGACACCAAAGAAAACAAAAAAAAACATCCTTACATGAGTTTATAACTTGGCTCTGAACAGAATAAAACTAACACGAGGGTGTATCCTATCGCGGTGTTTGGTGAACGGTGTCATCCTGAACCTCAGATCTTCAGATTTAACTCTCCTCATCTGTGGCGACGCCTTCAAACAGCGCAGAGGTCTGCTGACCCAGAGGGTTGTAGAGAAAGGCCTCGATCTCTCCACCACCATTGGTGCTTTTCTGAAAGTGGATCTCCAGCAGATCCTGCAGGGTCTCGGGCTCCATGACGGGATGAATCCCCGTCAGAAGGACCGTCCGAGGACACACGGACATCTTGGTCTGGAAGGGAAATCACCACTGACTTTACCCTCTGACTTATTTCATAGACTGCAAATGTGAAAACACCTCAGAGTCTGCTTACCTTCAGGTTTGTAATTGTTCCATTGAGAAATGGAGTCACTCTCACTCTGTGCTTCTTTTGTTGTAGCTTCACTTCATGGTACTCTGTGTCCGTCAAACCTCTGGCAACTGACAGTCGAAAAAGTTTCGTGAGCGACAACGTGAAGTGAAGTTTACAGTTAAAACCACATTCAGCTGCAGCAGAAAAACTAGAGTTCCCTCCCAGCTGCACAATTTCTTAAGTTCCCACTGAAATAACATTCAACTGTGATCAGTCTTGATCTCATTGGCTCACTGTTGTTGCCCACAAACATGAGGACCACGGTCCCGGAGTCGGGCAGCATCTCACACTCCTCCACCTCTCCACCTCCATTTTTGCTCTTGGAAAAGTGGATCTCCAGCTTGTTCAGCAGCGTCTCCGTGTCCATTTTGGGCAGGTTGGAGATCAAAATACGCTGCGGACAAACTTCAGAGTTGATCTGGAGGAAGACAGATTCAGTTAGTGGAGGGTTACAGAGAAACCAGAGCTTATTACTGGGCTCTGTCGGTCTGTACCTCCACCAGCCTGGGCATCATCAGTTGAACTGGTCTGGCCTCCACAGTGATACTACACTCGTCCCCCAGTTCCACCCGATGGTGCTTCATGTCCAGGACCTTCTTGGCCACTAATGGTGGAGGGAACACAGGATTATTGATTATTAATTAACATAAATACACAAACACTCATGTACAAACTGTGTGACTATATAAAGGATGAGCAGCACTGTATAATCATCGTTTTAGGGACTTAAGACTTTTGTCCTTCAGTGCTTCAGTGCCCCCTGGTGGTGTAACGTGGCCGTGCAGGCAAAACTACATGTGTTCACTGATTACCTCAGTGTTTTCAAGCTCATTATGAGCAACTAATTTAGTTTCACTAGTGGTATTAGTTAAGTAAAGTTAAAGGTAGAAGTCTGGAGGTTTGTTCCTTGCAGTTTGTAAACACAACATTCAAACTGGGCCGCTCCTCTCGGGCTCGGGCTGGGAAGCAGGTGGTAGCGACGGATGCTAGCTGCCACCGCTAACGGAAGTTAGCGTGGAGCTAGCGGGTGTTAGCCGTGGCGGATAGCATCATGGATCTATTATAATTATTATTTGTTATATGTATCATATTATACATCCATGGATAGCATCCGTCTCTGGCACTCGCTAGCATCCGTGAGAGCTAGCGGGGCTAGCAGCCCTCTGACTCGTGCGGCACGGAACTTCACCTGCTCTGTCATTGGCTGGAGAGAAAACACGACTCTCCGCCCACAAACGTCCACGTGCACAACAAAACAAAGCAAAAGAGCATTTTTATTCTTTATTACTTTGGTAGTTTCATGTTTTTATGTGAGAGATTGAGTTTTATTCCTCTACTTCTGATCACTCTGTTGTTGTTGTATTTTATTTCTGTTCCTCAACAGTATCTACTCCTAGAGAGAAAGACTTACTTCCTCTTAATACAGAATTAGTTTACACGTGTGGCGTCAGGCTGCTAAAACACAAACTCACCGACTTCCTCCTCAAATGTAATCAGCGCCGTTCCCTCCTCCATTGGATAAACTATGCGTGGTTTCATTTCAAACATTTGCGTGTTGGTGGCTTTTATCGTGCGGCCTTTAAAGACGACGTTCTGCTCCGGCACAGCAGTGAACACCTGAAACCAACAGGTACACGTTGACCAGACGTGACGTGGAAGAGGCTACAGCAGAGGTCGGTGTTTGAGGTCGACTTACATCAGTCTGCTGTTTGAGATGCTTGTTCTGCTCCTCCTCCTCCTTCAGGGCGAACTCCACTCTCTGGATCTCCTGCAGGAGTGTCACCTCCTCCGCCTTCAGTGAAGCCACTTTTGCCTGGAAGACAGAAATACAGACACGTTTTGTTGATGTTTTTTTTTGTCACTATCAAAGTGTGATCCATATGGTGACGTCACAGCAGGTGTTTCCCCAGGTAAATCACCTGCTGTGACATCACTAATCTGCCGTCAGATCACATGACTGGATCCAGATCACGTGAATCACAGAGCCACACCTGCTCGTTTTCAATCTGCTGCCTGTGGGACTCCTTGTCCCGGTCCAGGTCCTGGCTCATTTTGAGGGAGCGCTGCTTGAACTTCTGAGTCATTTCTCTAATGTCGTCTCTGGCTGCAGCCAGGTCTTTCTGCTCTGCGATCAGCTGATCATATCTTTTCTGTGGACAGAGACGTAAAGAGACGTCAGAGATCGTTACACCACTGATAGAAACACAAAGAGTTTGAATTTACCTTGTAGTCGGAGATTAAAGCCTGGATTCCCTCCAGCGTGTCCTCTGGCGGCGTCACCATCACCAGAGAGAAATCCTGCAACACAACCATCACCTGTTCACCTATGAGCTGTGATTTCAACAGGATTTCAAAGTGAAACTATAAACCAAAGAACAAAACAAGAGACTAAAACTCAACTGTAAAGTCACATTGGTTCAAAACCCACAGGAAAATAAAAGACTAACAGAAATGTAACTCATATACTTTGTGTTAGATTCATTTTTTACACCATGAAGAAAGAAAAACTTGGAGACAACTTGAGAAACCAAACGACGTCTCACCTCATCTGTAGACATGGTGAAAGTAGGTTAATCTGAAATAACACACAAATACGTTGACATGACGTCATGCAGTCACAGTTTGTAATGATCTTATTGGAATAAAACTAATAATCAAAGCTTTAAAATATGTGTTGTTAATCTGAACTTGTAAAAAAAAATGATGTAGGCCTTGACTTCACGTAAACAAGTCGACGTCTCAGTAAAACCTGGCTTCTTTAAACGCACCACAGAAACTTCAGTTCGTGAAAATGACACAGAAACTAGCAGCTGCTGAAAACGACCGTCTGTAACGTTTACTTCTGTTTTAACGCGTCAAAATAAACTTAGTGATTTGATTTTGTTTCCAGTTTGAAGTCAGCTCGGCGTGGACTCACCTCCTGTCGACGATCACTGACAAACTGAACCAGCTTTCAGTTTCTTTTTCTCGAGAAGCTCCGTGAACGTCTTATCGTTCTCCATCAGGCGGCGCTGATACACAAGTGGTGCTTTCAGGTGCTGCTGGAAATATAACCTTTACACATAAAATACTATTAAATATTAACGTTTTGATGTTATATAGTCACATATTTGTTGTATCAAGTATCTGGTCCAGAAAAATATGATAAAAGTGAAGATACTGTCAATACACACTCAAAACTAATGAGTTCATGTAATTTGTGTTTGTTAACTTGCATTAATGCATCTAACAACTATTTTCAATGGTTCACTGACAAAAGGTTTAATGTGTCTGTGCAGAAAATCCACCTGTTGGCTCAGAAATGATGGATAAGATGTTCATGTTTGACCCATGACAGTACAAATCAATTTCTTATTAACACATTTTGTGAATGAAAATGTTGCGTTCACACAAACTGAGTTAATCAGAGACAACTTTTTACTTTATCAGTGTGGTGCTGTCAGTCATATGAAGGTACCAAGCCCTCCTGCCCACCCCCCACCCCCAGCACATTTCAGAAACATTTATAACATCAAAAAAAAAGAAGAAGAATCAGTCAAAGTTCATTTTTAAACATTTATTTGTGAAACCGGGTGAATTTAGAATCTGAGCTTCTGGAAGAACCACTTGTTCTTGCCCGTCTTGTACCTGCAAATAAAAAAATACAAAACAATTTAGTAAATGTTTTCTTCTCATCTCAGAAAAACAAAGTACAGTTCATGAATTACCAGGCAGTTAAATGCACAGTTCACACGTCTCCAAATTACAGAAATTTTCCTTGTGAAAATACGGTTGATGGTTTGATGATGGGAATGTGTTTGTACTCTAAACAGTCCTTACAGTCGTCTTTCAAGCCACAGTAGAAAAACTCACCTCTCCTCAAACTTGATCTTGGCCTCCCGCCTGGCTTTGCGCTTGAGAGCAGGATCCCTGAAGACGTCCTTGTTGACAACAGTTTTGTCCAGAGGAATATCCACAGAGTATCTGCAGGTAAACAAACAGTGATATAGTTATGTAAAGCTGTGAGGTGAAGTCGACCATCAAAGTCTCTGTTTTCTTTACATTTGTTCAAGTACACATTCGTAGCTGGAAGCTTGTTGACACAACGGCGCAGTTTCACTGTGGAAACTCAAAACTGACAACAGCAGCAGGTTCAAACACCGAGCGACACCATCACGCCATTTCTCATGTGACCAACTGGACTGTTAACCCGTTTCATCTCATGTGTTTCCTCAGTCGCAATCTGACCACAAAGCACTGCCAACAGAGCCTTTAATGCAACACAAGCACTTTTCAACAGGCAAAAACCATGTGAGGTGTTCACAAGCATCACGTATTGTTCAACGCTGCGCCAGAAAAATGTGGGAAATGAGGGGGGGGCTCATTAATGGTCCTGATGTCTCTGAACTGTGTCATTATGAAGATGTGTCTAAATCTGAATGCTGGTTACTAGATACGTTGTGACAAAAGTGACAAATACATGCATCTCAAAGTCACAAGTAACACACTACACGGTCAGTGAGCGTGTAAATGAACATACTCCCACAATGCACTGCACAAAGAGCTGCTCACTGCCCACAACCCATTTCCAGGAGCCTGAGCAAACCAGAGGCACCAACCCGAACATTTTATGTCAACTGGGAACAAAAGACTGTAACTAACCAGCTACAACTGCAGAATCAATCCAAGCTCTGCAGCACCATGAAAACATTCACCATCTCTGAAAGGCTTCCACATGAGGCACTGACCTGGTGGGCATCAGGTGGTTGTAGTTGAACACCTTGACGAAGGCCTTGATCTTGGACCTCTTGGCGATCTTCTTCTTGCCCATGGTTGTGGTCACCTTACGGGGATAGCGGTCGATGCCTGCGACCAGAGCGTGGCTGTAAGGGCGGTCGGTGGTGCCATCGTCAATGTTCTGTGAGGAGACATTCAACAAGGAGCTGTGACGAACTGTACACCATTTTCAGTCCGTACAGTGAGTACTTCAAGAAGAAGGCAGTCCTTGAAGTGGACCCTTAGCTTTGTTATTACAGTTTCTCTTCTATGAGAAGAAAATGAGGTTAATCACATCTGAGGGAAACTTTGCCAAGAGAGCAGATGTGAAAGAGCTACATGAATGAGATAATCCTCCACTCACTGAGTACAGGTGAACACACTGCCTGACATTTTAACCTGGCTGAGGGCAGGTGCTGATACAGACATGTCTGATCATTTGATGAAGTTTTGACCCTTGTAAAGACGGACACAGGTGCCCTGCTGCTTGTGAATGGAACAGGTATATATATATATACTAAATTCATACAGAGGGAGGCCTCGTGCCTCAGGCTGCAGGGTCAGGCTCTCCAGACCACGGTTGAGTCTTACCTTGACGATGACAGCCTTGCGCCCTGCGTAGCGTCCAGCTAGGACCATCACCACCTTCCCAGGCTTCATGAACTTGCCCATATCTGCCACAAACAACAAACACGGCGACACTTTGTTAAAGTCAGCACATCACAGGAATCATCACCGGCGTGAACGGGACAAAGATAAACACCTATAATATAGGATTTGCCTTATAGAGTTTAGCATGCTGGTATAGCCGGGCTAAGCTAGCATTAGCCTCCGGTAGCTTTAACGAATTAAACAGCCTCTTATAAGCTCAAACACACGAATGTACTGATTAGCGTGATAGTTAAATATAAGGAGACCAAAAGGACCGTCACTTGCGGTCCTGGGATGTAACATAAGCCGCTGTAACAGGCAGTTTAGGTGCAAACTGAAGCCGCCATGTTGGACTGAGCGCTATGGAGTCGAAGCGCTGCAATTATTGTTACTTTTTAACCACGGCCGATTAAAATTCACCAAAATTTCAACGGCATCTTAGAAACAGGAGGACAGGCACGAGTGTGGAGGGATGAAAAGTGCCGATGAGCCCAGATTTAGAGAGATGGATGAAGATTATGTGAAGGGAAGTTTCACTCACTGATGCTGTTCTACGGCCGCCGCTAACAGGAAAGGAAGTCGTCAAGGTTTTTGTCAACTTTGACCCCAACGATCGTGTACGTCACTTCCGGAAACACGCACCTTTCACAATTCATTTTATATTTTTTTATTTTTAACTTCAAAACACGAACCACTCCCTCATTATAATATATATGAAAATATTCTTACAGTTGTATGATTTCATTTTTTTTTTAATCATATTTTAGCATTTATTCAGTATTATGTTATTCTGCAAGACCGTAAACATTTGTAAATCTTATTTGTTTAAAACATATAAATCTAAGAAAATCATTATATTTTAATAAGGCAATTAACAAATTCAATTTCAAAAGGGGTAAAATGGGGTTTGTTCATCCCTGACTGTATTGTTCAGTACTTTACTGCTATTGATTGATCTTTTAAAAATATATATATATATAAAAAAATGACATGAAGAAGAGCCATAAACATCACACATCGTCAGTTTATTATGTTTAATGTGTTTACAGCTGTAAGTATACATTAAACATGATAAAAACAAATCAGACCACAGTTTATATTTCCCAGACTGATTATTTTTCATTTGATTAAATAAAAATAACGTCACTATAATTTAACACAATATAAATGATCCAGTGTATCTACTGTTAGACAGTTAACAGCAACAATACAGCAGCTACTTTAGTGTTTGATATGGTCCACATAGTGTTGAGCTAAAACATGCGATCAAATAAATAAATACACATATTTTTACATAAATCACAAAGTAACAGTTGAACAAAACAACAAACAAAAATTAGGGGAAAAACATGAACAAAATACTTAGTTGTATGTACTAAACATCACCCAGGATATTTTCCACTGACATAAAATAAACAAGATAAAATGCGTCGGCACAGTGTGTGCCGACATGGAATCAGGTTTTTATCTCAGGAAATGCAAACACACATGAACACGTGGGCCCAGCAACACTGAAGTTTCATTCCCATGAACAGAAGGAAAACATACAGCACACGTAAAGTAACCTCGGTTTAATAGCATCTATGGTTTGTACATTCAGTTTTTAAGGATATGATTCGTGCAACGCAGCCGTATCAGAAGATAAAAACGAATTCATCTGGAAAAACAAACTGGGAATAAAAGTAAACTTCTGTTTTTTTTTTTTAAAATACAGCAGTAAATACAGGATGTAAGTCACTCCGGCGTGACATCAACTCTTACAATATCACTGTCAGTTCATTTTAATTTTCACTTCACCTGGAACCGGAGGAAAGCAGCAGTTCATACAGGGTCTAAATGCTCTTCACACACCTGGAACGCAGCATGCAACATTTTAAAAGCGATGCAGGTCGAGTGGATAACTGCATATTTGTAGGCGAAGGCTCACGACACTTTCACCTCACACTGTAAGACGTTTTTTTTTTTTTCTCCATGTTGACCTGAGTGCTGCTGTGTAGCTTTACGATCAGCCGGGCTGCTACATGTACATGTGATGGTTTTTTTAGTCGACAGCAGGACGAATGGAGCAGCACAAGCACCGACACCAGGACCAGGACCAGGACCAGGACCTGGACATCAGAGCTCTGGGTGACTGTGGAGAAGCCACAGGATCGAGAAGTGTTTCTGCTCATTCTTTTACCTCCCAGATTGTCTGAAGTACAGATCACTGTACAAGCCCAACCTCTCTGTTTGATGCATAGGCCAGGACACAGGGGGTGGGGGTGGGGTGGGGGGGGTGATGCTGTATGATGAGCACAGGTCGTAAAGGTCAGGAAGGCTTCTCTAAAGATGAGGTATCTATCTCAATCTCTCTCACTCTAAGGCAGGTTTACAGTACAAGGAGCATTGTCTTCTCGTCTTTTTGGCATCTTTAACGTGGTGGGATATTGTTAATCAACCGTGTGTGCACTGTGGGTTTGACTTCAGATGGGTGGCTGCGTTCACAGCCGTTCAGAGGTGACCTAACTTGAAGCTTTTGGTCCTGAATGCAGGCAAGAGCTGATAAAATACTTGATTTCTGAGATGTCAGTGTTTCTCGACTCGTCATGGAGTCGCCGTCTCTTCAGAAAGCGTCTTTAATGTTCTTCAGCTGACGAACAGCCAGGTCCACCGGGAGGTTGAATTTGAGGTGGCTGATGCGGCCCAGGATGCGCAGGGCCCCCTCGAAGCCAGTCTGGGCCATGTAGCTCCAGGACTGGTAGTGGGGGTGGATCAGAGTCCCGGACTTACAGAGCAGGTTGAGCCACGACACCAGGCGCTGCTCGTTCAGAGCCATGCACACCAGCGCCTTGAACTCAGTGTCCGGGCCGCGTTTGTAGCGTCCGTGCTCCTTCAGCACCGTGTGGATGGCCCACAGCAGGGACTGTTTAGGGGTGATGGTGACCGGGCCGCCCCCTACAGGCAGGCTGAAGGACTGCGACAGCTGGCGGGCTGGTGACTCCACGAAGGCCTTCCCGTTTTTGGAGTGGTAGTATTTGACAAAGAGTTCCCACGGGTGCATGGTCTGTGGGGCTGGTCTGTAAGGCAGCAGGCAGGAGATGGGCGCCAGCACCAGGCTCATGGTCTGAGAGGGCGAGAAGAGGCCGTGAGCCAGCAAGTCTTTCAGCGCGATGGCCAGCTCCTTCCTCACGGTCGTGGTCAGCTCGTCTCGCGGGCCCAGGGCAGAGTTGCTGGTGTAGTTGATGACGTGTTCGAAGGACGGCTGCCTGCGCGAGCCCAGCACCCGAACCTTCTCCACGGCCGCCTCCAGACGCTGCAGCAGGGGCCCGTAGTCCCGCCCTGCACACTCCTGAGGCCACATGCTCTGGGGGACGTGTCCGGCCCCACAGCCGAACTGGCTCGCAGCGAAGATCTGCAGCACGGCCAGGGCCTTCTGGATCAGCTGCAGGCCGGTCTCTCGCATCCTCTGGGCCTGTTCTGGGTCGACTGCGGGGACACGTCACAAAATATTAACACTGGACGGAAACACACAACCTTTAATAAAAGACTTGGTGATAATCTTTATCTTGGAGCAAACTGCTGTGAGGCTTCAGTCTAGTTTTATTACTATCAACCTTACACTGCATTTGAGTTTGACTCGAACTGACTGACCTTTCTTCTTGACCCCTGGAGTCCTGGTGCTGGTTCCTGCTGCCTGTGGCTGCTGGTTATGTGTAACATCGGACAACAGAGGATTCCCCACCTCATCTGTTGGAGAAAGTAAAAGCTCATGTATCTAAAGAATAAAAACAACCCTGAGACCGTCCTTCACATGAGCCTGTTTACCTTGGATGAAGTTGATGAACATCTCCAGATCCCTGATCTGGGTTTTGAGCTGGTCCACCAGCTGCTCTTTGACCCTGGCCGGGTTCACGATCTGAGCGATGGCGGCGTCGACTCTCTGCCTGAGCTCCTCCGGGGTCAAGTTCCCGATGTCCTCATTCAGGTTGACATCCAGCTTTTTGATCAGCTCATCAATGATGACCTGCGACAGATTAAGTCCCACATTCACTCTGTTTGAGCTGGTTTTAGTTTCCAGTAACGGAGCAGGAAAACCACAGTGGGTTTATCAGATCGTTTCCTGCTGCGGCGACACTTAAACAAACTGAAGTTCGAGAAGAAGCTTCACTGAGCCAAAGGAAAGTTGCAGATTCAGACGATAATAAACACAGCAATCTACAAACACTGTGAAGCCTGAAGCATTTTGAGGACAGATGTTGGACTTGTTGCACCTGATCTAAAACAAGCAGACGCCTCATTATGTGCTCAACACAACAGACAGACGACTGGATTTTACAAAAGCTTTGAAACTACACTTGTTTGCTCACGTCTCAGTTGAGACGTTACAGTTGTTTTTGTCTCTCAGAGGCCAAACAGAAACTAAATGAAGTGACTGACGACGACATCAACATCAACATCATATCTGATTCCCACCTTCTGCCTCTCCATGACGACAGACTGCGGCAGCGAGTCGTAGCTGCCCTCCTGGTAGGCGAAGCGCTCCAGATCGTCCAGCTGTGTCTTCAGCTGGAAAATGAGATCCTTCTGCTTTTCCCTCTGAGCCTCCAGACGCTCCCTCTTCTCCCTCTCAGTCTGACGGAGAACAACACACAATGTTTGTGACAGGATGTATTTTACAATCTCGACACATCACTTGTGTCACAATATTTACACAAGAAAACACGGGTCAGACTGGTCAGGTGTCGTACTCACCAGATCCCCCTGAAAGTAAAGCATGTGACAGGGGAGAAATAAATAAAAGACCTTTAGTAGGTGGATGTATAATGAGCAGTTATGTCACATCACATGTCAACAACGGTCGCCAGGGCCCGAGCCTCCACTTCAGTTAAGACTGAACATAAAGAGGAGTAAACACTGGCAGGAACAAAGCGGGCTGTGTACACAGAGGCCTTTATTAAACAGATAGTGATCAGCTGGAGGTATTTTCATGGAGCCTGCGGCGCTGTGACTCACACACTTGTGGCAGAAAGCAACATTTTCCAATAGAGATAAGAGATCCCTGGAAACAAAGCCGAGGTGGGCGCAGCAGCCCCGAGCGAGCAAGCGAGCGTGACGCAACAGGCTGCACTTTAATCAGTTTTACTGACACCTCACAGCAGCTGAGGCCAATCAATTCAGTTACACCGAGCTCACACACTCACTGGGTGATGCTGTCTTTAGATCTGTGCATCAACGACCAGATGCAGATTTGTCTCTGTGTGAAAGACCTGCAGTCAGACGACTTGTAAAAGGCATTAGCATTGATTAATAACAGTTTTCTGAGACCTTATATAATAACAGTAACTTAAATGCAGGCAGAGACACTTCACTACACTCTTAAACCGGTGCTAATATATGTAGTAAGTATTGATTGATTACTAAATGGTCACACAGGTGCAGGCACAGGAGCCAAATGGTTCAGAGCCCCTGGACCTCAGCTTCATTTCCACTGGTTTTAAAGTCACACGGTTCAGTTTATAAAAACAAAATGTCAACACAGATGAAAAATGAACACAAAAGATCAAATGGTGAAAAACAGGTAAACACTCATGGAGGTGTGGAGCCCTCTACACCTGTCTGTGTCCAGGGGGCAGGAGCCCAGTGTAGCCACATAAAAACAGTAATAACTACATAAATAAAAGATCTAAAGTCATGTGACTTGGTTTTGACACCTGCAGTGTGTGTGTGTGTGTGTGTGTGTGTGTGTGTGTGTGTTGGTCGGTTGTGTTTCCCTCACCGAGTTCTCCAGCTGTTTGGCGTCCTGAGCTCTGCAGCCCACGACATGCGGGCAGCCCCTGAAGGCGAACTCCTCCAGCTCGGCCAGCATCCTCTCCTTCTCCTCGCTCTGGGCGTGAACGATCTGCTTCAGTCGGAACTGCACCTGGGCGAAGTGGGAAGTGAGGGCGAGCAGAGAGGAGTTCAGCAGCTCCTGCTCGTCTTCCAGCTTCTTCAGCTTCGTGCTCATCTCGTCCTCGGAGGCGGAGGAAGAGCCTCTCTGACTCGGCTGACCAGCGTCGCCGCGGCCGCTCTCATCCTCGGGACTGGCCACGGCGCCCACCGGTGCCCATCGCTCCCCAGCGCCGGCGAACACAGCCTCGCTGTCCGAGGCTGACAGCTCCTCTGTGGACATGTGGACCGTCGGACTTCGCTGCAGCTGCTTCACTGCGCCGCCACTTTATCAAAGGGAACTTTTATCTTCGTACGTTGCGCAGGAAACAAGAAGGATCACCGCCAGAGAGACAGGTGCGGCGCCATCTTGGGAAGAATGATTCATACGTCAAATCGGAGTCAAGGAAAACACCGGAAGTATGCATGTGTGTCTTCAAAATAAAAGCGCGTCCGTTAAATAAAAGCACTAACATTGTATGTCTACTTGAATTATCTATAAATAAAGAATCGTCACATCTCTCATTATATCATGAGCTGCTGCAACATGAACTAATAATTGAATATCAATGACAGACATATCGGTGACGCTGGTCCTGGGGGTGGTGTATCAGACCAAATGTTGTGATACCGGCGATATCACAACATGGTATAACCCGTGGCTATTCACTATGAGAAGCTAATTTAGGCTTTTATTTTGAATAACATAACCGGAAATTGACGTTCACTTCCATAGAGCTTCACCTGCTCACAGAGGGGGAGGTCCCGGGTTATCCCACATCGTTAAACTATCCTGTGACGTACCTGGAGGCAGCTGACGTCACCCTGTCAACACCTTCACACAGTTTTATTTGTTTATTTCAACGGAAAACAACAAGATGGAGAGTGGATGTTCTAGTGGGGCAACTGATGAGATAATGGAGGAAACCCTGGGGCATTAAGAGCCACATACAGAGCCCAGCAGTCCACCTGCAGTATAGGACCTACTGTAGGAAGACAAACAGTTCAGTGTCTCTGTGGTCGCTCTGTGTTTATATAAAGGTCACTGTGAAGAAAGTGGTTCTGCGCTCACTCAATAATGACTTGACAGGTTGTGATGTTGTAACATGACGTCTTGTTTATTGTTTTTTTGTTTTTTGTTGTTGTTTTTTAATGGAAACTGCAGAGAGGCCTTTCCAACTCCTTGAGAGGTTTTAAGCGGCACCAAGCTATATTTATATATATATGTCCATGTTTGCATCATGGTGTGTGCAGAAACTCAAATTAACCCCAGAGACACAGAATTAAAACACTTCTGATTGTAAACCACAGCAGTAAAACTGTAATGAGTTGTGAATGTGTGAAAATGTTTTATGAACAGAAAACAACAACACGACTGTAGTTTCCTCGCTGGAGACACACACACACACACACACACACACACACAGTTCAGATTCTTCACTTTCAAGATCATAACAAGGTGCTACATTAAATTATGCCCTACATTGTGATTGATTATTGGTGGCGACAAAAGGCAGCGTAAGCAGAAGGTACAGTGACAGTATATGTGATAAATCATACACTTTTCCTGCGGAGTGTTTCACTTGATTTTTTTAATGGTTGTGTAGAGTTTCAAGTAGCAAACTGTGAGCTCGGAGAAACACGGATCTGCCCTGCGTTTGAAATGAGCCGTGACTGTGTGAACTTTTATAGGTCAGACATGAAACAGATAGAAACCTGAGACTCGGAGGTCACAGGACTTTCATTTCCACCCTCGTGCTTTAACCACTGTCCTCTGAGAACGAAGCATTTAAAAATTATCATTACATCCCTTTTACATTATTTTCCATTAGTGCATTGCATGCAGAATCAAACGACAGCGATGGAGTGACGTTTCCTCATACGAGTAGAGCTCTCTTTTTGTTGGCGAGCATCTGATGCCAGTTGTACCAGCGGAGTTTGGTGTCCTGGGTGCAGCCGCCACCTTCAGTGCAGGTGTAGCCGGTGGGACAGCAGTGCATCATGTCGCTGCAGCACACCGCCTGTGGAGAGGACGGAGGGAGGGCGGAGGATAAGCGTCACTGTTATTTAATAAAAACAACTTTTATCATTAAAAGCTTTTAGCTCTGTTAAAGTGCATCAGGAGGGAAGTTCTGACTGTAAATCCTACATTTGGAGATGGACAGCAGCCCCATGTGGTGGGGGACGTCCTGCAGCAGGTCTCTCCGTCCTCGCAGCTCGTCTGATCGTCACACTTGACGTCGCCGTGTGTGATGGGATTGGGCTGAGACTGGTGCTCGGGCAGATAGACCGGCGTCAGCGGGATGGTCTCCAGCTGCAGCATGACGACCTTCTGGCAGGAGCTGGAGGCGACGTTGCAGGTGTAGCCCTGGGGGCAGCAGTGCTCCATGTCTGGGCAACACACACCCTGACACACAGCAGGAGCAGGGTGAGTGTAAATGATGCACCACACGTGAGCTTTACATTTTCATGTCAGAGTAACTGATCTCTCCACTGACTCACATTCTGCAGAGGGCAGCAGCCCCACTCGCCCGTGAAGAGCCGGCAGCAGGTGGTGTGTTCAGGGCACTGACTCTTCCCGTCGCACTTCACGGCGCTGGGATC
This sequence comes from Caranx melampygus, assembly GCA_019059645.1. NCBI lineage: Eukaryota > Metazoa > Chordata > Actinopteri > Carangiformes > Carangidae > Caranx > Caranx melampygus. The sequence continues at coordinate 46,614 of JAFELL010001753.1, forward strand.
GGCCTGGACGCTGCTGGAGGCTGGAAGCTTGGGGTACCACGGGATCACCACTTCTCCTTTGACGCAGGACGTCTTCTCCTCGTTGCACTTGTACTGTTTGGGACAGCAGTGGTTTCCATCGGCACAGCACACGGCCTGGAGAGAAGTGAGAGAAGAAGTGCAACTTTCACAACTCAGAGGTGGTTTTCCAGTTCTTCTTTCATGAAAATAACGAGCTGAGGCGTGAAAAACACGAGGGCTGTGATAACTCTGACATTTATGACTATAGAGAGACCACCAGAAACCAAAACAGAAAAGTCTGCAGAGAAGGAAACAAATCGTCAGACAATATTGATGCTACTGACAATCTAATGTCGTTCATGTGTCTCTAGTTCTATCTCAGTCGGGGGGCAGAGATGGGGGCAGGGGCGCTATAAAGATGGCGGCTCACCTCTGGCAGCGGGCAGCAGCCCCACTTTTTAGTCTCAGACATGAAGCAGCAGGTGGTTGACTGAGGGCAGCAGGTGTGTTCGTCACACTGAATCGTGCCGTCCACATTTTTACCCTCTCCCTCCTTAGGCTTCTCTTCCTCCACAGGCTCCTCCCCCTCAGGCTGCTCCTCTTCAGGCTCCTCCCCCTCTGGCTCTTCCTCCTCAGGCTGCTCTTCCTCAGGCTGCTCCTCCTCAGGCTGGGCTGGTGTAGGGAACGCAGGAGTTTTCTGCTTCATAGGTGTTGGTCCTGAGGGGCCCTGACAGGTGAGGGTGGCCAGGTCACAGGTGCTACCAGCAGGACAGCAGTGTTCATGGTCGTCACAGCAGACCGCCTGGAAGACAACACAACACCGCTTTCAGTCAGAATCAGTGAAGTTATCTTTGATCGACACTGTATGACTGACACTTTCAGAGGTGGTAATCAATCATCTGTGTGTGTTCACCTGAGGCAGAGGACAACAGGCCCATTTGTCATCTTTGGTTTTACAGCAGGTGCTTCCATCTGGACAACTGGTGGTGGAGTCACATGACACGTTCCCCGCCTGGGCGACCTGTTTGGGGATCGCGGGTATCTTCTCAACCCACGGCACCGAGTTCGTCCCACCATCGCAGGTCTGAGCAGCCAGGTTACATGTTTTACCTTTCGGGCAGCAGTGAATGTGGTCTTCACAGCAGACAGCCTAAAGATGATACAGTCAGACAGAACATCATTGATGCACCTTCAACTATTTATTATTATAGTGTGTTTATATTGGTTTTTTAAGTTACTATCTATTACTGTATTGTATTTAAAGAGGAGTGAGGACTGGACACTACAACATATGATATGTACTATAATGTAAAGTGTACCTCAGGCAGAGGACAGCAGGCCCATTTGTCCTCTGTGGTTTGCAGCAGGTGGTTCCATCAGGACAACTGGTAGTGTCATCACATGTCACGTCCCCCACCTGTAGGAGCTGAATGGGGATTGTGGGCATCTTCTTGACCCAGGGCACTGAGCAGACCTCATCCTCACAGGTCTGAGCAGCCACGTTGCATTTCTTACCTTTAGGGCAGCAGTGTGTGAAATCCTCACAACAAACAGCCTGAGGATGAGATGATTGCACAGAGGGAGGATCATTAATACACCTGTGGCACCTTTAATGTTAAGTTAGTTAAACATGGAGAAGGCACTTCAGTTGTACCTCTGGTAGAGGACAGCAGGCCCAGTCTCCGGTTTTGGTTTTACAGCAGGTGGTTTCCTCTGGACAGGCGACTGTGTCATTGCAGGGAACAGGATCACCTGGACAGAATAAAATGTCAAACATCATGTTGGAGGAAGAAAAAAACAAAAACAAAATCTGTTTCCTGCTCAGATGAAATCTACTGAGAGGATCATCAAATAAAAAGAACGACATGAATAAGATGATGTAGAGACTGTGAGGTCGTCCTTATCAATGAACAGCTGATTCTCCTGAAGTCTAAACTCAGATTTTCTTAAAGACTAAACTTTTATTAGGAAAAAGACATTAAATGCTGCTCTGTGTACTTAACTACACACCGTGAAGGCTGAGCCTGCTCGGCGCGGCTTCTGTCACCTAGCAACCTCAACAACACATAACGATTTGCTCTCAAATATGTGAGATTTTGAGGCCTGTGGTTCCTATCAGGTGAAACGTGAACCGTTTAACTGAGCTAAAACCAGATACTAACATGTCAACCTGTCTCTCTGTCAGTAACTTTCGACGCACAGTGAATCATGGTGTATCCCCTGGCCCACTGCACGCAGTTAAAGGTTGTTGTATTTGTCGGCCTCTGAAATGCGACGGTCAAGTCCAGTAATGGGTCCAGTAATCTGTGAAGTAACTTGGAAGGAGAGAGGAAGAGGAACGGAAACCTCGACAAACTTTTAGTGCCACACTCTGAGTCAAAAGTTTGGACACGTCTTCTTATTCAGTGGCATTTCTTCATTTTTATCACTGTGCAGATTTCAGCTGCAGTGGAGACACCAAAACTATGAAGGAACACATATGGAGTTGTGGAGTATTCACAAAACTGTTGATTAAAACAAAAGAGTTACCTGTCACCTGACCGAAACCCAACTGTTGCAACAGTGACACTGATAACAGTGCACTAACCACAATCAATACTTAATTGCTGTATTGATTCATTTTCTCCACAGTGTTGTCGTCCCACAGCAAGAAATACTGTAACTTATGACTAACATAAAAGTGCACACAGTAACACATCAGTCAGTTTAATGTTACTGTCATGTCAGTGTACTTATTTCGTTGATTTAAAGAGAGAGAAAGCTCACCTGCTGCTCCCTTAGTAACAGATGACACAGTCACTTCCTGCTCTGTGGGTGGAGTATGTTTGCTGTGGTGACATGGGGGGCTTTGTCTGTTGCACCACCATTTTCTGGCTCTTTGGCTGTAACGGCTTCAGGCTCTGAAAGTGGAAACACGCACAGATGAAGCTGCTTTGCTTCAGCACACCACACACAGATTTAGACAATGAATAATTAGAATGAGGAAGTAGACACAAACTTATCTGACCTTCTTGTTCTCCCACTCTTCTCTGATCCGGGCAGGGAGCTTAGCCCACATCGCAGCTCTTTCTTTGTGGACAGTGAAATACATTGGAGTGTTCGACGTCACACGCGCGCTGTCTTCAGGGCAGCAGTGCAGCTTGTCTTCACAGCACACGGCCTGTTGGGACAATGAGGACACACATGGATAAGACGTCATAAAGTCACGATAACTACTCATGCAAATCCTCCATTTGACTTGTCCTCATTCATGATCTCATGCTGTCGAGGAACAGTAGGATTTAAAGTTATCCTATATCCTATACAGCCATAAAGCTATGGGTGGATCATTTTGTACCTTCGGCATCGGACAGCATCCCCACGTTCCGTCTGGGTTTTCACAGCAGGTGGTTTGATCGGGACACTCGGACACTCCATCGTTGCACAGGACTGCAGTCACAAGGTCTGCATCAACAGCAACAAGATCACATTTTAAATAGTCCACAGTAACTTTACAGACCTTAAATGCACAATTATAGTTGCACAAAACATCCTTAAATCTTTTAGCTGGTAGTTACTCAAGAGACCTTAGCAGGGAGGGAGGGAGACGTGATTGTACATGAACTGCAGGATTCACAACACTGAGCCTGTTTACATGAGGAGAAGAGTTTCACCTTGTCTGACGCAGGAGCGACATCGTCGGTGCACTGGTGGTTCTCGGGACAACAGTGTTTACCATCAGCACAGGGGACTCCCTGTTAGAAAACAACACAACACACAGTGGAGTGAACGACCTTTGATCCTGCCCTGAAATCAGTTTTATTGACGATTCATAAATTATTAGTTTTATGGAGAATTAAGGTTCACACTTGTCACATTACGTCCATCTCTACCTCTCTGTGTTGTTCACGTTATTGCTGCTAGGGTTAGGGTTAGTCCGGCTGACGAACGTTACACCTGCTGCCTGTTGTTTCAGGCTCCTGCCTCCGTATTGAATTGAACATCCTCTTTGTGACAGGAAGTCACGGGTCACACTCAAAAATAAACACTAGTTTTGCATAACACAGTATGGACTCCTACAACCACCACTGTCAGTCTATAAGTGGGCACCTTCATGGTTTTTATGGTTTTTTGTTTATGTTTTAACATCTGACATCTGCTGTTGACTGAAAATTGCTTTTCTGTTTCAATTATTTATAAAGAAAACCCACAAAAATAATATTAATTACCACCATCTGCCTAATTATACACATTATTTAAAGAGCAACTATGCAGTTCAGTCGCTTTTCCGCTGTGTTGTTAAACCTCCTCCCGGCCATGTGCATTTGTTTTCAATGAAGCCGCTGAGAAAGAAATCAATAGAGTAATGGATAATGTTATTTATCATATACGATGTTACGCCATGTGTATGTCTGTGTGTAGTCTTGTCGTCCTAAACAAGAGGTTACGGGTAACGGGGCGCGTTTGTGTCCAGTGCCACAGAGACGAGAGAGCTGGGACACCGGGGCGGAGGCAGATCTTGCAAGGTTGACTTTCAGCCAAGAGACACTATGCGAAAGGCAAAGAGCGCCGCCGTCTCCCTGTAACAAGTTACGAGTCATTTATTTAACCATCACAGTTACTCTGAGTGTGTGTGAGGCTGTTTGTCTCTATGGGTCGGCTTGTGATTGAATGGCTCCAGGTTAAGCGGTACAGCTAACAGATGGACGGATATTGATGAGTGAACATGTTCCTTTTATTTTGAAGGTTTGATTACCTGCGCCAGGGGGCAGCAGCCGTACTTGGTCAAGGCCTTAAGACAGGAAAACTCAGGAGGGCAGCGTGATTGATCTGGACAGACGTTTTCATCATCCTCCCCCATGTAGGCCTGATCATCCTGAAGGACTGCAGGAGCAGGGTGGGGACAGTCTTACTGTGGTGCTTAAATTATATTTCATTGTCTATGAGACCCCTGTGTGTGTGTGTGTGTGTGTGTGTGCTGTCTTACTTTAGAGAATCTAGGTGGAGCAGCAGAGCTCTCTCCACCCAGGGGACGGACACGGTGGCGTTACACAGCTGGATGTGTCCCACGTCGCAGGTCGTGCCTGCAGGACACAGTGTGTGTGATCTGAGCAGCACTCGCCTGTGTGACAACGACAGTAGTAGAAACACTTTGACTACCAAAGTTCAGAGCCTGATAAAAGTGGTCAGCTTTTATCGGGCTCATAAAGCCGTAAAAACACCTCAGAGGATGAATAGAGGCCTTAATTCATTTAATTTTAGAGTAAAGGAGAATACTTATCTTGTGTTTGCATTAACTATGGGATGTACAAAGGGACGAGGTCTACTCCTGATGCTTTGAATATCCTATCTTGTAAAGAGGTTAACGTAACTGTGAGAAAATGAGCCTTTAAAGTTTTCAGGCTGGTTTTAGTGTTGTTTTAACTTGAACTGGACCTGTTTGTTTATAGCTGTGTTTTGATGTAAATGCATTTCATAGTCATTTCTATGGTTTAATGTGGCAAAATAAAGTAATAGTCAAACTGCATTTTAAAGTATGTGCAAATACGATGCACAGAGACCACATTCATCCCTAAAAACGTTAACGACATTAAAGTCATCACTCAATCCAAATATTAAAGTTACTACAAAAGAGGAACAGATTAAAGTGCAGGGTTACAGCTGTGATCACCTGGTCAAACGGGCAGCATTCGTAGCCGTTGTCCGGGTCGTTGCAGCAGGTTTGACCCTCTTCACATGTGGCTCCATCAGGACGTCTAAAGCAGCAGCAGCGAGCAAAGGCCAGGAGAGCCCAACACACCACAACCACTTCTGCATCTGCACAAGAGGAAACACGGAGTTCATCAGTCAAGGCAAGCAGAAGATGTGCATGTGGAATTTCCTTTTCACTTAGCAGCAAAAGTAAGATGGTTACATGAGAATCTGCAGAAACTCGTCGTCACAGACATGAGAATAAAACTGATCAGATAAATCTGGTCAAGCCCAGAGCAACTGGTTTTCCATGTCAGGAAGTAAAACAATCCAGGAGGTCGTTTAAACTTTGTTCCCTTTTTTTGTTTGTGCTCACAGTGTTTGAACAGGTCAGAGACACCATGGGGGGGATTTTCAATAATTTAACCCACTTTCTGTTTCATTCTCTTATGGACAAAGAAACGCGCTTCGTTTAATAAATAAATAAATAAATCTGAGGATAAACTATAAACATTTGCAAAAGAGAGGATTAGCTCCAGACTACAACACAACTTAAAGACCAAACCTGTTTTAATGTAACCAGCCTAAAGTCGTTGTGCAGATGATCTGTGAGTTTAATATCACACAAACAGAGGCTGCTGTTGCTCTCACCTTGGTAGGAGACCGGAGCGCTGTTGTGTGCAGTCAGGTGTTTGACAAGTGTCTCAAACAATGTGGAACCAAATGATATAGACATGGTCATCTTGAACACGCCCCAGAGAGAGAGAGAGAGAGAGAGAGAGAGAGAGAGAGAGAGAGAGAAAGAGGTTCCTAACTTCCTGAACGCCTCACCACGTCTGTCTCTCTGTCAAAACAGTTTGTTTTAGAGTTACATTAATAACGTTTAGTGTGAAACTCTCCTGTTGAGCCGGTCGTACTTCACCCTCAGACAAACTTGTTTACATGGAGCAGCTGCAGTCCACCACTGTGACTGACTATGAAGTTAGACTCAGATTCGTGTGTGTGTGTGTGTGTGTGTGTGTGTGGGGGGGGCACCTACAGTTAAACCTTAAACAAATACGTGAAATAAAAAAATTTTCAGTGTTCAATGTAAATATATATATATATATACTGATTGGTTCGTGTTATTTTCGCGTACATTTTTCTTGATTAACGACGCGCAGACCAGCTCAGTAGTGTGGTCTTACACCACTGACTTCTAACCATCCGCACCGGTCACACTCAACCGCACTCGTCGTCACTGGCCTCATTCGGCACCACTCGGTAACATTCGGCCGCTCTGAAGCGACCATCACCGAACGCACTGTTTTATAGATCTATGACGTCAGTACGCAGCCTGAGCGCACGTTGCGGACTCGTGCGTATAAACGGCCGGGGACCAGCTCGGTCCCCAGAAAAACATGTTTACCACTTATCGATGTAACATCTACCGCGAGCTGCGGCGCGGCGGGGAGGCTTCATGTTAGCTCCCACACGGAGCAACCGATGCATGTAACTGAAATGGGTGAAGACGCCTGTTTTTCACGACGCCGTCAGTTACCAGTAGAGGTGAGTAACGTCCGCGAGCTCGTGAGCCTAATCAGCGCAGTGGCTAGCGAGCTAAGCTAACTAGCTAACTGCACTCATGCTGACAGTTCAATGAAAACACGAGTCTGACAGATTTTGACGCAGTGCAGCTGATACTTAAATTAAGTCCTCATTTCCTCCAAAACTCATATTTATTAATTATTTTTGTCAATCGATGTTAGCTAATCAATAGAGGACAC